>DWPT01008112.1:0-10398 GCA_018251895.1 Agathymus mariae mariae
AGAGTGGCGCAAGTTAGGGGAGGCCTATGTCCAGCAGTGGACCTCCAAAGGCTGATGGATGGATGGATGGATGGAATATCTCTTTATAATTGGATATTATGGCAATACTAAGAATTTTTCTCAGCTTCGGGACAAACATGTTCTTTGTGACAAATGTTTATATCAATAGCTTGTTGACAACTTCCACAGAACCGAGCGGCATATTAAAAAACTAGTTAATATAAAAAGCAAACTGTATTCCTTTGATAATAAATATCAATATCTTGATTGTTTGTATTCCCACTATTGAAAGGAAATTTACAAATGTTACACTCGCCAATATGTACTCACAAATTATGCGACTAAATTATATATCATACAGGTTATAGAAATTAATATTGACACAAAATTACTGACATATTTATTATTCTAGATAGTGTTGCAAAACTATCTATATGGAAATTACCTTCAGTTCAGTAAATAATATTTACCTCGAATAATCATAATAATGATATGTCAACTTCACGTAGTATTATGAACTACTTTATAAAATTTACTGAACTAATCGGATCGAACTCATTATTTTCAGTAGTATAATATACAAAACATATTTATTATTATTAATTCAACGAATATAGGTGTTCGTCTATAATAATCTGATTACATTTTTGGCTGTATTGGGGCAGCTTAGAATATTTGTTACAAGACCACGCTGGCAGAACAGGCTGTCGTGAGACACGACAGAATCCAGCCTGCTTGGTGCTTGGCTTTGCGTAAGGATTATATTATCAATATTATTAAATAATAATATTAATACTGGTCAGTCATTAATATTAATATCTGTCCGTGAAGCCTGCTAGTCTAGCTACCTCCCTTCTGCCTGAGTCAGCGGCCAAATGACGCGCTGTGTTAGGGATTGAGGCTTATCAGGCAGTACTCACTTCGTTTCTTGGTTGACAAGCCATCAGTGATGCCTTCGGTGTTACTTATGTTGATAAGCGACGGTGATCACTTACCATTCATATATATAAAACTGTGGTGGGAAAACTGAATTAAAATGTGAATACAATATTCTCTTTAATATAACTATTTTTATGTTATAGTTCTACAACTAGCCTTTCGTAGTTTATTCCAAGGGACGGTACAATCAGAGCGAATGTAATTTTGATTAACAAAAAGAGTGTACGATTCTACCAGCTCTACCTATGCTGCTCTCAGCCAGGACAAAGGAACAGTGATATGTGAGCTGGCATTATCCAAAGGCCGTGGGCGGACAGGGACCTTGTTCAACTTTTGCTGTGATTAATCAGATAGAATATAATTATTGTATTGCATGCACAGGGTACAGTTTATACGTTATCGCGAGGCTGTTTTATAAATATGGAAAAGAAGAATGTAATATATGAAAAATATTGTATATTTTCTTCCGATCATTTCATGTTTTTCACTTATGTTTAAATATAAATATTTAATGTTTTACTTATATTTCTCAACGTATTACTTTGTCTTTGACAGAGTTTAGTGTACATTAATCATCGATTTTATTAAAAAGTAAATTAAATGAAAATAAATAAAAAATATTTTGAAGTATAATTATATATCTATATTTGTATATAAAGCAATGATACAGTAAGATTATATCCGTTTAAATTGTTACATTATACATGATATCGAAGCGTTCCATCTAATTGTAATGTGTGATTCTTAATACGATCATGGATAGTATCGCCCTCCTTGTACAACGTAAAGTGAGCTAAATATGTAATATGAACGATTAAACTTTTCAAAATGTTTATCAGCACGACGTATGCGCTGTATGGGATTTAAACGTCCTTGTTTACGTCCTGTCGCCGCGCTAACAGTTTTCTCGTGAAATTTTCATTTCCACCGCTCGCTCGCGCAATCTCATTCGAAACTTGTATAGCGATATGAAATTAGTTTTAAGGATTTTACGAGAAAGCGAACACTGCAAGAATCGGGAGCCCAGGGTTGTATTAGTCAGTTTTTTGTTTTCTGTTGTTCGAGTGATTTATCTTACTTTTGTTATAACTTGTTTATTTAAAGTGTTTTCTTTTATTACACGGGCACACATATTTAAGTAACAAATATTTATATTAGTTTATTAGGCTTTGTGGTCGCATTATATTAATGTCAATTGTTCTTTTAATAAATATAAATTATTTTAATAATATTGCGTAGATATGCAATGACAATAACATGACTCGTATTCTTTATTTTGTTCGTGACCACCTCACAGGTAATGATTTAAAATCAGTAAAAAATTTAGGAAAGGAAAATGTGGAAGCAGAATCATCACAAATTACATCAGAATTATAAGTATCAATCTGTGTACATAAAAAAAAAAATCTTAATTTATATTCGGATTAAATTGTATAAGTAAATAAACTTATACTTGTGTAACGCATGAACTAATCAAAATGTATTAGCAGACACATGCCATCTGTTAGGTTAAATTACACAATTGGCGCAATGATGTGGTGATTTGGAATTATCACTTGTGAAGTCACCCATCATCCTCTCCAAGCCGAGCTTTAACCGATACTCATTTCTTTTGGAATTTAGAGTTCATCTTTTAGGAACAAAAATAAATTCCAATAGGGCAACTACTTACAATGTGTTTTTTTCAGAAGTAATTAATTTCCCATTAGATGGGGAAAGTGCATCTGTGACAATGATTCAATGATCAATACTTCAACTGAATAAATATATTGTTTACAAAAATTTATTTCTGTTTTCTTTTTCGATATGGATTGCAGTTGATGGATAAAGACCTATTATTACATATATCAATTAGCTTTTATTTAATATTCATATACCTATTTTGAGAGCTGATATTTGTACGCAACTTCATTAGTCAGTTACTAAAGTGTAGTTTTCATACTGTATTATTATTATAGCATAGGTTAAATTACAATTCTCAAAAGTTGAATCCAAAGTGAACGTTACTTAAATTTCACAGCATACAACCCTATCAAACTTATAACGGGGTGTTTATCATAGGAACAAGGACTATAGGATCGTAAATCTACTATGAAGGTGATAAAGGATTTAATATGGACATACTCGTAACTAAGGTGAGATAGTGTTCGAGATTCCGAAGCGCCCAGTCATACAAAGAGGATACAATATCAATAAAACAAATCACAAAGCCACGTATTTGGAGCACGGCATAAATGAGCGTACCACACAAGGAGCTCAGCAAATTTACACTGCACTTCACTGGCAACACTGACTATTTCACTCATACAATGGTACAAAAGTATGATAACAACCATGAAACTAAATTTAAACCACACCAAACCTTTAACAATTTAGCAATAAAGATCAAATTTGATAAAACATCAACGTCGGAAAAGCAAATAAAAAACGGTATGTGCTGCCCTCTCCTGCAAGTTTGCGTTCCATCGTCAAAGGATTATAAACTGTAAATTGTTTAAAAACACAGTAGAAAGGGGCGTGAATCGAATGCAAGATCAACGCGTGGGTTGGCTCAAAAGGTGAGCGATATTTATTAAGTGCTCATATGTAAATGCGTCAGCTTTAGACTTTTACGTTTTTTAGCCGGAATTACTTTTCGCTGCTATGGAGGTACGTGGATCATCAAAGGCAAGCAGGCAATGCAATTATTTTAATCTTTATTTTTTAATTTGGCATGATTTCTATTGGGACAGTAAGTAATGAAATGTTATTCTCTGTCTAAAAAAACAGCGAGCGTCTGCACAGATGATTATACAATGCATATCCATTGCGATGCGATGTATATAATAGGTGAATCTATAATTTTAACAATTTTATTCATGTAACAGTCAAAATCGAAACATTCAAACTGAACCATTGACAGCAGATGAAATGCTCGTCGACCGGCACATTAGAATCACTGTGACCTGTTTTATTACGGATATAAAGTCTTAATACTCGTACACAGAAGTCGTGTCAAACGTCGATACAGTATCTGGAATCTGTCTCTATGAACAACGATTTGGAGTGCAGAAGATAATTATAACGCAGATCAAACAACTTCTACAGATGAGAGTTCATGAGAGACATTAGACTATATATTTGTGAATAACCTAGTTAAAAGAAAATTTTAGTAACAATTTACAATACGTGAATCGGACTCTATATTAGTGACAATGCGCCATAGTCGAATATTTTTTCATAAAACGTATATAAATTTACATAATAATATGTAAGTAGAATTATATATTACTGCTACATTTATATTGCACCGTTATATCGTATTTTTAACTAATTAGCAGTTACATCTTTAAGCAATCATCATTCTCACTAACTATCCTACTATTGAACTGGAGTATCTTTTAGTATGACGGGGGGTAAGATTAGGTTAGTAGATTTTGCAAGTCTTTTACAACGATATACACAATATACATCACTAAAAACTTTAATTCATGCAGTAATCCTCACGCCTCTTTTCCTTAATCAAACGCCGTGTCACAATTTACCAATGCATAGTCCAGTTCTCCACGAATCAGTACGAAGGCCAAACCACGGCTAATAGATACTGTTAGAGCACGTATAATAAATACACCACTGACCAACACTACACTCTTATTGTATCTATAACAATTATCGGACAGCAATGACGCCCGCTCTTCCGGAGCGTTCGCTTTTAAACTATATCGAACGGTGGCGCCATCTATGTCATTTGAAGAATGGTGGCACGGTAAGTCAATAGCACAACTACAGTATTTAATATTTAGGATGATATTTCAGTATAAGCCTTCAACGCCAATCACTTCATAATCACTGAATTAATTTATGTAAAATACTAACACTACATCCGCACCTGCGAGGCTCAATATTTAACTTTAGACATTTATCGCGCCATTATATCTTATGATATTAATAATAGTTATTTTGAACTCCGTCTATACGAAGTGTTTCAGAATACGAACTGACCGTTTTCCAGAGACATTTGAGCGCTGATATCACCATTACACCTCTGTCGACAGCCGTTTGGACAACAATACACCAATAAAGATATACCGAGCAGCGTCATAAATACCAGTTACTAAACGGTTTAGCCGATATTCGATACCATAGACTCAAGTTACGAGCGCAGGAGTTTATTCGAGAATATTTTACGTAAATATCACTCAGCGGAGTTTATGTTCCTAAGTCAACCAATCCAAGTACTAAATTTTCCAAGTTAGCAAAATGCTTTTGTAATATTGCTTGTATTTTTTACATGTGTGACGGAATTCAAACATAATTTTGGACAATTTACTTATTGTTAATCTTGGTCTAAGAAGTTAAATTGGTACTTAAACTTGTTCAGTATATGACAGGGCAACGATGCACAAGTGGTCAGTGAAAGGCAAACACTTCAGTTCATACTTGTAACCCGACATTCCAAGTAGTTCTATACGAAAACTTTATCAGTTTACTAGATAGTTGGTATTAGAAATATTTGTTTATTTTGTTGAAAGCCGGAAAACGAGTAGACGGCCGCTTAATACTATATGATGTGAAATTATCATACGAAACTCCAGGGGTACTGCGACACTATCAGCCTCTCGGAACGACGCCTTGTCAACGAAAAACGACCCACTCTGAATCTGGATTTTTGTTATATACTCAGAATATCTACCTAATCAAACTTACTTGACAGTTAATTTTAGTTGCATCCTTAACGATGGTTTTAGTATGGATGATTTTTAACAATATTTGATATTAAAGATATCGATGAAAAGATTTTTAGGTTCAGCATTCGTTCCTCTTGCACCAAGCTCTCTGCAGGCAAAATGTCGTATTACTACGACTGCTGCAAACGACCATTAAATGCGTTTCCCGATACAAATGTGTTATTTGAATGAGGTGTGAGTAATATTGATTTTATAGGAATGATTAGAATTGAATGCAGTTATCGGTAATGTACCTATGGTATTACAAGAAGGCAAATCGATCCTAGGTTACTCACAAGTTCATAGGTATATTACATAGCACTGCAGAAGTGGATGTGACGGTAGTTAGAGTTAGTGTGGCAAAACGATACTTATACCTTCACACACAATCGCGGGGCGTAGTATGTAGTTCGCTAATGTAACGTGCTCCCTAAATGAAATGAATGTCTATAAGCAACCCCACATGACATATTGGTTTTTTTTCTAGTCGCAGATAAATTAAATCAATACCTTTATTACACATGTAATTGTATGAGATATAATAGTACTACTAATATTTAAATTAGCAATATGAAGTTACTACAAATGTGGGAAATAGAAAAAGCTGTTAGATACAACATCGAAGATCTTTTTAGGATATGGGCGGGTTCGCTAAGTATCGCATCTGCATCTCACTGTTTTATCCACCACTTATTCACCACTTACTTACCACTAATTCACCGCTGCCACCACCACTACAAATAACATCACCTTTAATCACCGACCATCATATGGCTTGTATTATTAATATATGTATATTATAAATTAATATTGTAATCAATATTACATATATTTATGTTATTAAGTCATATTTCTTATAAATTTATTCGTAAACGAAACGTCAAGCAGGGTACATTGAATTTAAAAGTTTCAAATGTTGATAATAATAGTACAAGAACAGTATGTTTGTATGTTTGCAGTTAAAAACAGTGAACCCATCTCCTATCCTACGCAGCACGGTTGCACTCGAAGCGAAACGTGTGAAGTGGCTAGTGTATTATTATAATGTACGTAAATATGCATGGTCCCAAGGTCTCCGTTCATCACTCCATCAACGGAACGCAATAGTTATCAGCTAGTTGTTTCACAGCACTTCTGACTCCCGCTACCTGACATGCATTCATTAGACTGAGCATAATGTCGTATCGCGTGCTGGAGCTACCATTACGTGCAATTGCACGTAAATACTAATGTTCTGCAACAGATAACGTCGATCTAATTAAAACTAATCACCAATTGCAATCTGAGTACGTTACGAATGGCGCGTGGCGGAGCTGTCGCCACACCCATTTGTGTCGTAAAGCGACGTGTTCGATTTCATAGGGACAGGGTGACTCGATGTATTATCCTGTTACAACGGCATATTCATTTTGAAGTCGTTACCGGCTCCGAAAGCGTAATAGGCAAAGGCGTTTGATGCAAGAAATTCGGATGGTACTTACACATTCCTTTATTCTACATAGAGATTTATTCAGTTTCTATAAGTAATGTTAACAGTAATATAGCATACCATAAAATTAAATTAAATTTGCATTTATTGTTTATATATTTGGAAGAGTTTTGTAGCAAACTGCTACTAAGTTTTCATAACTTTAAGATTCCGGATAAACATATAATGTAATTTTAACAAAATAATTACTCACAATTAGATAACTAATCTATAGTATCGTGCAACATGCAAATTTTACTGACGATCAGCTTTTGCAATCAGCCAGCTAGCGGTTTTCCTTAAACATAGGATGTACGCAACGTTGTCCGCACCGCTAGTCCAGGGCGAACTAACATAATTATTAGTGATCAAACCAACTGTAATAATATCTCGAGCGGCCGGGAGGTATGTCCTGATGATTAATATTTTACAACTGTAACTGATTGTTCAATTCATGGACACGCTGTAAAAATATCGTACCATTACAACTTTGTCTGCTTAACCGCGATTAGAATTAATTGTAAATTAGCTCACACGACACGCTCCTTCTACAAGAGGACTACTCGTATAAGGTTAGACGTGAATTATAATAATACGAGTCTGTCTGACCCACCTCCACTGACATCGAGTTCAACGGACACCGACATGGAATACGATAACCCCTCATTACCGTTAATGGATTTTTGGCGAGGGTCTCCGGGTCCACCGGTCCCCGGATCCCTTAGTGTCTCTTGGCGTTGAGTTGTTGGTATAATCGATCGTTTGTGTTTTGTTGAAGCAACCAGATACTCTTGAGGGGTCGTCGAACGGTGACTTTGCACACCTGTGGATTATTTTGGCTACAAATTGTACCTAATGTTTGCAGGAAACACATTACTCAGAATAGTAGTGCGTATGGTTGAGTTAATGAGTGCGTAGTGGTTTGGTCATTCAGCTAATTAAGAGATCACGGTTGATATTGAGTGCGTAATCAAAGAACCTAGATTTGAAATCTACGATCGCTTCGATTCGATTCATAATATTTTTAAAGTCTGTCTGTCTGCACTTGGTACATGTGATATAATACTAAATAAATTTTTAACCGCTTTCATTCTGACAGATGGGCCGAGCTCAGCAGTGGGACTAATATCTGTTTGGCACAAAAAAATACCAGTACGTTTTACTATACTTAGTAATAATTGATTTACAATATTTTTTCATACAATAATATGTACTAAAATATATACATTTAGATATTAAATACCAGCTGCCGGTTACACTATCGACGTGTTACGTTTCTGAGTTTATTGATAATTCAATGGATTCACACTAATATAAGTAACAGTTACTAAATGATGTTCTCGCTACTAAGACCCGATCCGATCTTTCATGGAAGGTTATTTGTAAGTCCGATGGTAAGAACGTTTATATAGCAAAGAATTCACCATCCCAATGGAACACGGACTTACTTAGATACGAGCACTTACCCAGATCCCTAAGGAGGTTCGTTCGTGCGGTATTTGGTGCTAAAATAGTTCATTTGCATTCTTTGCTCACCGCCGCTCTAAGATTGTGTTAATATTTACAATAATAATACAATTCTTTACGTTGTAGTTTGATGGCAGTATCCACAAAGTATTATCCAAATATTTAATGTATTCTATTGAACTATACGGTGGAAGTAATTGTCATAAAATCCACGCCATGATTAACTAACGAAGTAGTGTTGGTATTAAATTAGCTTAAATTGAAAGTCTTCCTGATCCGTCCGTAAAAATCAGTGCTATTTTAATCACCAGAATATATTTACTATATATTCAATGCGATCGTACTGTTTTCTACTAAGCATGAGTGCATTGGCTCCTGTGGTGAATTGAAATTATTTTAATAGGGTTCTAAGAAGACCGTGTTTATACTAAAACCATGAATTTGCTACATATTTGAAGCGACAGGAAAGCTTATTTACGTTGACCCGGTACTTAATTAGCAAGACGCCGTTTAAGGTTACGGCGGAGAATATCTCGCATCTTGCTAATTAAAATGTACAAGATTGTGGACGCATGGATCAATTAAGATAAAAGGTAAACTAACTGCTACTGGTACAAAGTTGACGCGGGTTTACGAAAGAGGGCGCTGATTGTTGGAACAATTGGCATAATAAATTATCATTACTGGTGTTAAAAATAATGAAAAAAAATCGATTAAGTCTCAACTTCACTGGCGTGTATTTGGTTCTTAATATCACATAATCACATAAATGATTTATATTAAGATGCATCTAACTATATATACTTGTATATTTTTGAAATAATTTGCTGTGATAGACAGAAATCCAAGCAATTCCATATATCGAAGGTTTCGGTTTTTTGCAGCTTATACAATTGTTAACTGTACTGAAGCAATACTGGCGTGGTTACAGGCAGTTTTCGGGCGACATTATTAATTAATAGCTGCGCTTATGCACTGAGTGAGGGTTTCGTGGTTGGTCGAGATAGATCCCAACGATCTCTAACAGAAGGAAACGTACGTCATATCTTTATCTGTTGTTCAGCAAGATGCACCACGAGAAAGAGAGATGGCTTGCTTCAAGTAGTCACGCTTAGTTTACTTAGCAATAGAATTATTTACGCAGGTAAATATTGCCGTAATTAGGTAACTCGGCATGCAAATATATCTAACCGAAACTATAAATCTATCTGCTTCTAATGACACCTCAATTGCGTTACAGAGTACTCCTATAAACATAATTAGTAACGTCCTGTAGTAGGCGGGTAAGAGCTATTTATTATAAAAACTTACAAACCCACAATACGGGAAGTACGAGACGGGAGTGAAACACTTGAGTTGACTCGACCACCCTTCTCTGCTCCGACTTAATGGTCTTCCTCCGGAGCGGAAATCTCGGTCGTCCTATTTGTTAAGGTTTCCTTCTAATAGTAGTAAATTGTTGTAAGTTTTTATGTTTCCTACGAAGCCTCTCGTTTTTATTTTAGCAGGTTTTTCTACTATTTATTCTGGTCTATTGATTCGCTAAATATTAATTATATTTCTCAGTTACCTCAGATGTTGTATCATGTGGCAATTACTCATATAAACTTAATTATTTTTCCTGTATATAACAAATGTGAAACCCGTGCAATTTTTATAAAAACTACGTTATTAATTTTCTTTTTTAACATTGTAATCTAATATACAGGGTGTTTGGAATCCACATTGGAAAAAGCAAAAATCATTCCAAAGGAAATTCTCGGTCAATGTGTGGGCCGGAGTTATTGGCAGAACATTGATTGGGCCCCATTTCTTACC
>DWPT01008113.1:0-10396 GCA_018251895.1 Agathymus mariae mariae
GAGGTACAGTTTCCTGTATGTTAAAGGCTTTTACAAGCGAACACGAATAACATCGCGGTTACCGTAGGTGGTAAAGAGTCCAGCGATGTCCTTTTGGAGTGAACTGACGCAATTGCACTGGGCGTAGTTCAAGATTAAAAAAAAAACAAAATTCAACATCATTTAATCGTTTAGGTATTCTGTAAATACACTCGTGCACGATATTTTTTGTTTCTACCACCGTTTCGAAAAGCCGTTTAATCATTGAGGAGAGGAAATGGCAAAAGTAACTCTTCGGCACATTTAAAAAAAAACATATATGGCAATTATAAAGTAATTTTAATCTGCGCGGAATCGAGTGCGGCACTGTTATTTTCAAGTCCTAGTTATTTATATATTCATCTATACCATAATATACCTTAGTTGCAAGTTGTGCATTAAAATAGTTCAGCATATAGCGTCACGATCAGGGGAGTTGGGAAAAGTATGTCAAAGTCCGTATTATTGTAATTAATATTGAGCTTGCTTGATATTATTTGATTTAAATAAGGCTGCTTATCTGTTAAATTTAAATGAAACATTGGTTCAATTCACATCGAATTAGGTTTATATAGGAAACAAAGACGGAGATCCCATTGACGGAAATAAGTGAACGAAATAAATGGAATGCGTTTCAAAAGGGATAGAGCACTTGAAACTAAGTATTTCGTTTATGAAACTGCAACTTCTCTTTATGATAATACTCAGAGCGTTACTTTAGCCAAGATTGTCTGCGTGATTCTGACAAGACCACCGACGGTTCCAGAACTTTGTTACGTATCTCCAAGAGAGCGTTATGCCTATTTGTAATCTATCCTAATGCGATAATGCCTTCCGCAGAGAATAATTTCGTTGTACTGAGTTTTTATGTGAATAGTTATAGTTGGGAAGGGTCGCCATAACAGTCCCTTCTACCGAAACGAGTATACGTACGTCATGTTTTGCTCATACCCGTTAGAGCATATTTGAAATAATTTGCATTTGAAGTTCCTACTGGGGTCTAATAGTATGGTAGATTACAAATTGTAGGTTAAACAATTTGGGTGTAACCTAACTGCGTTTGCGTACAATATTTCCGAGACGGCGTTCTGGATCAAAATAATATCGCATTAGCTTAGCAGATTTAGGTAATGTAATTTTCTAAAATGTAAAAAGTAGTAATGAAAATTTTAGAACGGGTGCTGTGGTAACTACACATACAAGGTGAAAATATTTTTACTATGGCTTCAAGATTTCCTGGCTATTCATAACTATAAATTTACGGGCTCGTATACAGTGGGTATTAACTTACTTGAGAAATTTTATTAAGTCTGTGCATATTTATCCGTATAAGGGGATAATATTTTTTTTATGTTGTATAAGTCAGTATACATAGTTCCAACAAAATTGCCTGTTTAACTTCCTCAATACTCAATCATGACTCGAATGTTAGTCATGTTTTCGAGGAAAATTGAGTGCGTTTTGAACGGAACAGATGATTAAACTTCTGACATGGTTAGTAAAAAATCTCCTGCATATGTCTATCCGCAAGCAATACGTCGAACGCACAAAAGTGTTATAATGTCAGCGAGAGACAGAGCGAGAGACTGAGCGAGAGACAGACAGACTTAGCGAGCGTACACCTATTTTCCCACAATCCCCATTTACTAAAGACGTTTCGGAGACAAAGCAACTCAACACTAATAACATACGCTGGGTCAGCGTCATGGGATCGTTATGAGGGGGCTCAAGCACTCGCGGAATAGTCGTAAGGTCGCCCAGCCACAGATTACTCCTAACGCTAACATTGTAAATGTAGAATATACCCTCTGTTGCAACACTCGCAATCCGGTTCTCCTCTAATGAATATTGGACTTAAACAAGTCGTTGCGGTATTCTATGACGTACCTAATCACCTACTCACGTTACAAACTGAAGTACAATTTTGACTTAATAAAACTTTATGTTTTTTTCTCATTGATTGTGATATGCAAATCACGCTGACCTTAATGTATCTGGATCTTAATGTATTTATTTTGTATTCATCATATTTTTTTATTTGTGAACTAAGGATAAATGAATCGCAGTTTGTACTTATTTGTTATTGGTATTTTTTTACATAGAGTAATCTATTCCATTCCTTTCTCGTGTCCCTTCATTTCTATAACAACAAGTATCTGTAAAGCTGTATTGGTTAGAGACGGTAACGAAAGATCAAAATTGTTATATTTGATTATGTTATCAAATGCGTATTGAATATATGTTTGTCTAATGTTTTAATAGTTATAAACTGTAATACCGTCAGGTGTATTGTAAAATTTGTTAAAGTCCACGACATTCAAAACTTTGTTTTTGTTCATTTACTCAACAATTAAATTGTCTATCTGTAACTTATTGCAAAATTATGATTTCAATACTTTTATAGCCTACTTCCATTGAAATTATGTACTATTAAAAAAATCCTTGCTTGGTTTGGAAAAACTACGTCTTGCGCCTAGAAATAGCACTTAAATTGTTTTAGGACTGGATTTTTCTCGTTCTATCAGTATATATATTCAGTGAGTAATAGTAAGTAATACTCACTTTAAATATCAAGTGATGCTTTTGACAATACATTGGTGTCAACCATAACGAAACCGCTTGAGTCGTTTCTGAGATTAGTCCGCATAACGCACAGACAGACAGACAAAAATTCTAACATATATTGTGTTAAAGGTCCCTAATGATAGTTTTTCTCATATATCCTTCATTTACAGAAAGCGATCGGTTAATTTTATTTTTTAATATTATGTAGTGTTTATACTAATAACTAGATTCCCTACAGGTATGCTAATGCCGAACCTCTGTGAGTTAGTGTTGGTTGTCAGAGTCCTCTATTTGCGGGGATTATAAATTAGCCCTTACACGTGGATGCACGTGTGTTACATGTCACTAATAGAATTGCGATCGTGTTTATGTTTGAATGTGGTTGTGGACGACTTCGGTAATTGGTTGTGTGCTCTGTACAGATGGTGCTTACATGTTGCTATGTAATATTGTTATCTGCTATTTTGTGGTTTACAATTAGATTAGGATTTAATAGTCTGTTGGGTTTCTTGTTCTTATTTTTGATATTTAATTAGTAAAATAAAAGTTTGAGCCTTTAAGGCGCACATAAAAAATAAATTAGTTTTATTTATTTAATTATTCATGTAAACACATACTTTGCAAAGTGTAACATTAAGGTTCCTAAATATTTATAAGGGTTATATAATTGTTATGTAATGCGTATGGAAAAAATTGTCGCTGGCGATACCGCAAAAGTTGCTGTTTGGCTAGTAGCTATCGACGACACGTAAGATTCTCCCCTTGGCTGGTCCGGCACTGTCGCGTCATCGCTGGTCAACGGACTCCATATAAGCCAGGAAGCTACGTCATACCAGCTTACATTAAATTAAACTACCATGCGTCCAAATGTGTATTTAAAATTTTAAGTAACCATGAAATTTGTAAAACGTAACAATCGTTTCTGTTGCAGGTAGTTTTTGTACACATTATTATACCTTGGTATTGTGTTTCCAATAAAGAACAGGTTATTTAATTCTAGTTTCAGCAAGAAAGAAAATATGGTAAATTTTCTAGTAATACTCCATCACAATATTGCCGTAGTCTTAATACGCCCTTTACTTTATCTCCATCGTTCAGAAATCGTTTTCTGATTACTGACATCGTATCCAATTTGTTTTTTCCCGCTATTTCAGTCCTTCAACCGAAAACGTCATAAAATAAGAGAAATGACGCGTGAAATTAAAAACCTGTTACATAATCTTGGCTCGTTCTGAACAGTTCCTCGCGAAATATTCATTAATCTTGAAGCCGAGGCGTATTTAAGCTCGTGTAGACGCTTCTTGAAGGATTTTTGATACATTCTCAATTATAATACTCTGCGATTTAATCGTGTAATACATATCAAATTATTCTCAATGATTGTCCAATAAGCAAAAGAGTCTACTTTAAAGATGAGATACCTTGAACATGTATTTAATATAAGCCATAAGTAGTAGTAAGTGCGTTCTGTAACTGAAATAACGAACGGACTTATGGCTTCTGCCCTTAGACGACCCCACGACGACGATTCCCGGCCGGGATAGACATTTACGTGACAGATAAATGTTTGTTCTTGGGTCATGGATGTTTGTGACGTGGTATCTGTATATGTCCATGCCGCCCGCAACACAGAGTATCCTACAGCGGGGGTGTGAGTGTGTAAACGCTTAAAAGTTTTTTGAAACGTTCTTCCGAGACCACTCACGACAGATATTTGTTGGTGCGATGGCGAAGGTTTACGAAAGTGTTTCGATAATATGAAAATAGTAAATAGTTATATAGTTGAACTGTGGTTATACGACTACTGTAGCTCACAAAAACCAATATCAAGTAAAATTTAACCACATATCAAAAAATGTTATTATGATCTTGATCAGTCAATGTGACAGAAATTACAAGATCGCTATTAGTGACGTTCTAGAGTTCTAGTAAAAATAATACCTACGATACAAATAGTAATCGTATCTGAAACACTTTCGTAGCAGGTGTTTTATAAGTTTTTCAGGTTTATCCCATACATCTAAGCAAACTGCCCTCGCTTCGCTTCAGGAAAACTACGCCTTACATTATTTTTAATTAATTTATAACTTTTTTATTTATGGACGCATTGCAATAAAACAAGCTTTTAGTATTAAGTGACGCTTACTGCAATACATTATTGAAAACCAAAATGAAATCGGTTAAGCCATTTCTAAGATAAGCGGGAACAAACGTACAAAACAAACAAACGTACAGACAAACAGACAAAAAATCTAACTAGTATTGTTTAGGGTTCTCTTGCGATAATAAAGGCCCGTAACAATGTTTTTTCTCATATATCGTTAATGTACAAAGTTAATGTACAAAGCGATTAGTTAGAATTTTATTATTAGTATATAGACTACGTTGTGAAGATATACATAAATTTAAAAACATTTAATCCTTTAGGTATTCTGAAAATACACTTATGCACGTAATTTTTTGCTACTACTGTTTCGAAAAGGGGCTTTAACACCGAGGAGAAGAAACGGTGAAAGAAACTCCTTAGCTCATGTTTTAAAACAACACATGGTAATTACAAAGTAAGATTAAAACTGGGCGGAACTGGTTTCGACACTATTATTTCCAGGCGTCATTAATGTATTCATCTATCCTATAATATCCTTAACATATAAGCTATGCTTTAACGCGTCGCTTAAAAGTTCCAATGGGTAACTGAAGTCAACTTTGGAACTTTATTGCAAAAACTTGTACGTACACGTACAGATGTGAAATGTTCTTGAAATGACGAACAATACCGTCTCTCTTAAAATGGAAATTTAACTAGCTTGAAACATAATTCGACGACATGACATTTGGAAGTTCCACATCAACCATTACCCTAACGTGACTTTGTCTTACTTGCGAAAGTCCACAAAATTTGTTGAGAGTTCAGACGTAAGATTCACACGACACGAATTTGAATCTTTTACCGCGAACTTTACAAAGGTATCGACGTAGATATGAGGGAGAGGATATATTAACTCTCACGTATAGCAGAACCGGTAATTAACGCGGGTGTTTTTGACGTCCTCGGTTGGTTTATGAGATAATAAAGTTGTCAAATTGTGACTGTGACGTGTGTAAGTCTACAAAGCTCGTATATTGAATTTACTCTTATTGTCTCCCTCTTTTATTCGTAAATTGTGTGTAAAACTGTGTACAATTATGTTTGTTTGTTACACAAACGACGAACAAGAAAACAATAAATGTGACAGTAAAATTGCTTTAAAAATTCCTTTATTATCGCCAGTGACGAAGCTTCCACGGACTGATTTAAACGAATGAATGAAGAGTGTGACTTATAATGTGTTGTATTGTTTCAGGTATGTTAAGCGAGCGGCGTTTTATCGGTAGGAAGTATAAGTTGAAAGTATTTCAACTTGTTTTTTTCTGTCATCAAAAGCTATACCGTCTACTTTTGTCTTATAGTTGAATAAGGGATTGCGATCAAGATCACGACGCTGATAAAGGCTCGATCGTGAGCATACTTCACATATCTTGGAGAATATTTTGGAGAACTTTGAAGTATGCCTGCTTCGCCCGACATTTTTTTGCACTGAAGCAAGCGATAATTGATTTCTAATATACACATAACTTCGAAAATTTAAAGGCTGCCACATAATCCGCTGTCATCTCTACATCGATACGAGTTCTATATTCTATTGAAACTGGGAACTTCAAAGACTTGAAAACATATAAAAAGTTGAAAACTATACTGATTAAAAAGTTTTCCAAGTTAATATATAAAACTGTTGGACTGAATGTTAATCGATCTTCTTTATTGACTTGGTAATGCGTCTGATATTTCGGTCCATGGGTGACGTTGATCACTTACTATCAGGTGGCCCATTTGGTCAAGTTTTAGTTCCTTTTTCATGAGTCTTAACTACACCATATGTCTATAAATTTGTTTAAATACTAGTGACATACAGTTGGCTTGATATATACCTGTTCCAGTTTTGATCACTGGGCGATCACTGAGCTCAACCTATTAGAGCCTAATGACAGAATACCACTCTCACCTCGTTACTGATGAAACATAGAACGTAACGGTAAACCCAAGCGCTGTGCATTTTTATACCAAAGGCGCTTGGCATGACTTAACGATCTCTGTGTGACGATAACAACTACATATGTGCACCGAAGAACGGAAGCTCCACGGATTTTTTGTATACATATCGGTCGCGCTTACAGTTGCTTGATCCAGTCTATCACTCCTTCGGGCTATTAGCGATCTCTATTATAAATACGTCGGATGGGCAGCATTGCTGGCGCCGTGGACAGACATCTTTGAGGGAGGAGAATTGGTAATTCGAGCAGAGTAACAGTACTAATATAATTCTTTATTAACAATAATTACAAACGAAATGTGTAAGAGTTATTAGCAGAGAGCACTAGTCTCCTACACGGTTAATACACTAGTGAGTCCTGCCATAGCTCCAGTCCCTGGTTTAGGCTCCTTAGCAACGAGTTGCCGAGTGTTGTCATAGGGACGATGCTGCTATTATTCGGGTCACGTACCGTGTTCCTTCCAGGAACTGTATGTATGACAGTCTCCGATAAATAAATACACTGACTAACATTTATCTATCAACTATATTTGTGCCATATCGGTGGATATATAGCTAATATTTAAGACTACTGGCAAAATAGCAAAATTAAAACTAAAAGTTATTTCCTTTGAAATCCCGCGAAGCATCGTTGCATTGAACCGTTTCATTATAAAACTCAAATGGTAAGGTACAATCAATGCAGACCATTTGTTACCAAGCTTGATGTGAGTGCAGGGCCTATGTAAGTAAACACTGGCAGGTCGTGCGAGCTAGCTCACAGTTCTGTTTACATGCACCAGATGAGAAGTGAGGCGTGAGAACAGATTAAAACAATCATCGCGGACACTCGATGTGTGCTTAACAGTCGACATCTGCTTTGACTAGTCGGTAAATATATTTTTTGTTCTTGAATAATTGATACGTGTGTAGCGCGATGAGAGTGAGTTTGGGTATCGGGAATAGATTAGTGCGGGACAACACGAATGTATAAGTTAGTAGTAACATAACTCTGTCATTGACTTAGTTTCGTATCGGGGTGTCGTAAACAAGGCTGTTCAAGAATGAGACGCTTCAAAGAAATAGAGATGATACAAATGGTCTTAGAATTTTGAGTATTTTGAGAATTTGAATCTCCTTACAAAGCTGTGCTGTACATATGAAGGTAAATGTATAAAATTAAAGATTATAAAATAGCAATTATAAAATATATTTGGAAGTGGAACATTATTCTAAATTAAAGACATTTGTAAATATGACCCATACCCTCAAAACACCTACGTCCCTGTGCGTTACATTGAATACCCCTGTAATCCCCAAGCAGCCCTAATAATAGGTGTCCTAATGCTCTCACATTGTCGTTCTCTGCCTTCTACGTACACTCGAAAGCAAAAATGTATACATACGCAAAAAATAAAAAAATAAAAATTACAATTTTTTTGCGTCTAATTATAAATTAGAATAGGATGTTTATTATTTATTTTACTATTTATTATATATATTACTATTTAGATGGTTAAAACTGAAAAATATATACATAGGATAGATTAGGTTTTCAATTTAGAGAAATTATTTACTCGATATTTGACATAAACTTCATTTCGAGCTATATAATTTTTGATTATTTTTAGGTATCTTTGTGTAAATTATATAAAGAGGGATATTCAAATTGTATATATTTTAATGTTTAATGCTATGAAGAGTAACACACGCTAAATATTATTTTATATACAAATTTAAGTGTGAAAACAACAATTTGATTATTTTAGAATAATACTGATATATCCACGGTTTCATATATATTATTTGCCATCCATGCTGAATAAATAAGTACATACATATTTAGGACTGTTTGGATTTTTTTTTATAACAGAGATTGCTTTTGGTTGTACAACTGCCGTACAAAAAAGGAAGGATACTTTGTCTCGTTTTTAGTTTCGCTGTCGTCAAGCTAGATACATGATGTTTCTACATAATGTTATATATTATTGTTTTGTTGTTCTTTATGAATATGTTTTGTATGTTGAGAAATATACTGTACGTATTGGCCAACGATGTATTGTGGAACGGATATAGGTCTACGTTTACAATGCAGTCTATATGATTATAATTTTTTAAATTCTTAAAAACCATGAAATTCAAAATACGATATCTATCAGACAACATAAATTATTATGTAGGAACTCTCTCTGTACTTGTGTCTAATTAAAAGTACGATGTCGACACTTAGTGCCATTTCTAATCGACAGATTCAGGATGATGTTTAACACATGATAGTTTTTATCATACACTTATAAAAACTGAACCCTGATTCAAAACATATTTGGTTTTTCTGCGTTATAAACAATTAAAGAGACAAAAAGTGAAGATTTTATAATTCGCAAATTATTAGTTTGAAGGACGCTTATTTCAACTTAATACTTAAGTGTCTTGTAGATAGTATAGTATAGAAACACAGCCTTGTCAGTGTTACAAAAGATAGATCGGTTAATTAAGACACAGCGATGATATTAGGTTACGGCAAGAAACCTATGAACATATCAGTTTCATATGCTGGAATCCGAGACTAGCCTCGTACGCTGCTCCATTCTACTGAGAGCTGTTACATTCGAGTCGCCGTCATTGTCAGCGGGTTCCGGCGGCGAGGGATGATATGGCCGGGTATTGTAGAACGGAGTCACGTCCCACGCATGCTCTGCCTTAAGCCTTCATCAACAGACTTTGTCGTATTATATTTACTGGAAGTCGTAGTGGAAATATTCTACGTATGTACGTCTATTGTTTTTCCCATAACTTACGTTTTAAAATTTAAATATTAAACAAGTTTTTTTTTAATTAAGTTATAATTTTCATTTTATGAATAACACAGGAATTGGTATACTATAAATAAGAAAGGTTTTGAAATGTAATCGATACGAATCTAAATAGAGCAGCTATATGAGAGAACGTCCCGTTCAGAACAAAGCTATTGTGGCGAGACGTTGCCACATGGGTTTTGTTCTGTGGCCTGACCTTCCGTGACCTGCGTGAAGTGAAGCAGCGTAGCGAAGTAGGAAGAAGGACAAGATGGCGGTTTGCTGTAGTGATAAGATGAGTGGGTTTAGAATAACGATCTGCTAATGTATTGGTAAACACGATGTACGTTTTCTATTTGCATTCTTCAAACCTGCATGATGTATTAAATAATAACAATAAAACAAATTATAATAACTATTATTAATGGCCAACCATGAACAAGCCAGATTTATGGTACCTATTATGATACTGTTTTGTCTTCGGGATCCTATCATTTGTACTATACTTCAACCAGAACGAATAATCAGAAAGGAATCAAAATATGAAGATTTGATTATTGATCATTGATTGCAACCCATACCTATCCCATTGCGGAGCTGGGGTCTTCTCTTAAAATATATGAAGCTTCATTCCATCAACTGGTTTACTGTGGGTAGGTAGCTACATCGCACATGCTTTTAACGATATAAATAAGTCAAAGGTATGCAAGTTTTATTACGATGTACTGTTTACTATGTTTGTTAAAAAGTAATAAAGTAATCTTAAGTAAATTTAGTAACCGCTGTGTCTAATACTGCGATATTTATAAAATCCATCCAAGCGTCGTAGCGTTGTCTGTCGCCCCCTTGGCAATGGTAGGTAATCCGAAATAGTGACGAGCGCTTCGTCGAAGCACACGTTGCCTGCTGGTGGTGCCTAATACATCAATCGATATGTAATGTGTTTTG
>DWPT01008114.1:0-10396 GCA_018251895.1 Agathymus mariae mariae
TAAATTAATGTTCTTTATTATACATATATAAATTCAATTTCAAATTCAAAACCATTTAATAATATAGGTATTCTGTAAATATACGTTTTTTGCTTCTTCTACCGTGTGGAAAAGATGCTGTAAAGTTGAGGAGAAGAAACGGCGAAAGATACTTCTCAGCACATTTTCTAAAACAACACATGGCAATTACAAATTAAGTTTTAAATTGCACGGATTTGGTTTCGACACTGTTATTTCCAGGCGTCCTTGTCATTACTACATTCATCTATACTATAATATGCTTTATCTATAAGCTGCGCTTTAACGCGTTGCTTAAAAAGTCTAATAGGTAACTCACGTTTCAATTGTGAAACCTTAAAATACATAATATAATACGTAGGAAGTTACAAATAACAATGACGGTAAAAAAGATACAATTAGGAAAAGCTATTAATACATTTGACATACGAAGGTGGCGTTTATCTCTGGGAAATCTTATTGATGATTATTAGTTTTGAGGGTTTAAAAGTATAGAATATATTTTACATACTTATACAACTTGTCATAGTATATTTTAAATATCTTTAAAACAGTCTTTATTGAAATATTTTGTAAGCGATGAAGAATGTTTGTTAAATTGGGTAGAATAGAAAGGTTATGATTTCGCTTTCATAATAAGTGCATTGTCGTAAATAAAAACATTAATAAAATGTTCAAATTTGTACAAACGTTTACAGTTGTTTACAGTTTGAAACAGTTCGAACAACGCGTTTGTAACACTTTTATCTGACAGGTGTATAATTCTAACCTCGTCCATATTGCCAATGCTGAAATCCCTAACCTACTTAATCTCAATAGCACAGTAGATGGAACTAGAAGGTAGGAAAATTATTTGCAAAATAGCAGTATATGTACCAAGAACCCCCTGTACTCTTTTATAAAAATACGCGGTCATATCAAAGGAACACTTGATGAACGAATGCCTTTCCATTACAACAACAAGGTTTAAATTAATTTGTTATTCGCTCCGATCAAATGTGGAAACGATTGTACCCTTTAACCTGATTGCGTGATGTTTGAATCTCGCCTTTAAGGCGGCGCGTTTCAATATAATCTGCATTTCCAATGCGACCCGACGCATTTGTAGGTCACTGATATTGCACAGGAGACCTTGTTCGACACACATATTATATTAATATATTTAGAGTGGGCACGGCTGCTTCGTGTAAATGTGATAACGACAACGAAATGTTTGAAACGCTACAATCAACATTGCGGGGTGCCAAAATGAAACATTAATTTGTCGAAGTAATTTTAAAGTATAAAGGTAAATAAAAGTTTGCATCGACTTGATTAATTGGGCCCTGGATAACTACCTATAATCGATAGATTCAATATCCAATAATTAACGTTAACAACAACTATAAACTAAGAAACAAAAAACTTACAGATACATTGGTATTCTCCTTATATTAAGATATTATTTTACGCAGAAGGAGAGCGACAAATGTTAAAGGTGTTAACTGAAATGCAGATTTAGCTTTCTACAGCTTCCTCCGATTCGCTACCACGGACGGTTTCCCTCAGGAGCCAAATATAATGTGTTCAGATACCTACAAATTAATTTTATACACCGCTACCCCAGAGTATGGATTCTATTTTATTCACTACAGAAAGGCTGCCTTGCAGAGACGTTACCTTAGCGATAAGGTAGCCTTTTGTATCAGTACCTCAGCTTTTCAAATCATTGTTTATAATTGTATATATGACGTACAAGTAAAGAATATTTGTGTTAGTACTCTCAGATTTATGTGACACACCACATTTGGGGACACATTTTCAATGACATACCAGACCCTAGAGGTAAGCCTCTGATAAAAATATTTAAGTATGTACAGTCGTTTGTTTAGCTCAATACTACAAATGGCATGCAACTATTTCGCAGAAATTCGCCAAGGCTGAGGTGTGAATATTTCTGATGTAGGTCGACATAAGTGGAAAGCTGTTTCTTAGCTGAATCATATAGTATACACTTAGAGATAATATTGTCTTAAGGCAGACTAATATAATTCAGGAAAATTAAACAAAGGAATGAAGTTAAAATCCTGTACGCATCTATTATTTCTAAAATATGAGGGTATTCGAATTTAATTACAATTTTTTTCGCTAAAGAAAGGCATCTTGCCGGAATCTACGCTATTGCGTTTTTTATAATATACTCGAAGATATATGAAGATTGCTTATCTGTTTCAGTACTATGGCTTAACCCTTCTCAACGTAAGAGGCTCAGCAGTAGGAATAAAATAAAGTTTCAGAGATATTGAAATAAAATACGAAAATCGGCATACACATCTTCGAAACTACGGAGCAAAAAATAAAATTGAAAAACTAATGTGAGTGAGTGAGACCATTTTGAAATCTAATGGTTTTTTGCAGCAATGACATCAACCCATTAGATACCATAGGAGCTTGTAATTTATGAGGTTACCACACTGCTCAGTACAGACTCGTGTAAGGGTTGATAGACAACTCAATTTATAGAAGTTTTTATGCCCATTGCCTTCTTCAGCTTACCGAATACTACCCGACGATAACAACCGGGACAGACAGTTTCACGTGTCCCTCGATGTATGGAAGTGATAAAGAAATCTTTGTCACTAGCGGTGACCTATCGCAGTCGATCAAGAACGCAGTTGCCTTAACGCGACTAGCCGTAGAGAGAAGATTAAGAGCTTATAATAATAATAATAATCAAATTACTAATATATTAATAATTAAAGTCATTACAATAAACATTGTTATTACAGGTCCAACGTCAATAACGAATTTTACGTAAGACGAGTTATAGTTTTGTTGTTAATCTTATGTTCTATGGTTAAATGGCCACCGTGGCTTGTTACTTTTACGTAAGTATACAACAAGACCAACTGAGTAAATATGCAATTAATCTACATGTTATTTACGATTTCTTTGGTATTTACCATTAAACAGACCTATGGTATAGTTTTAATTATTAATATTAATTTTATTATGCATTTACATTTCTTAAATTTTGATATAATAAGTATTTTTATGAAAAGTAAGAAATAGCCGAATGTTACATGAAGTTAAGTTATTTATTGGTGACTGCAGTTATAATCGTCTGTCATCACACTGTCAACTACAACTTAATTTATCGATATAAGTAATTATTGTATTGTATTTAACAAACGATACGGCCAGTTAATCGTTAATGGTCACACGTAACACCGTACGCATCGGATGAGGCTGCTTGCTTACTAGATAGAAAAGATCCCGCTTATATTACTTATTTGATCGTAGCATTTTAACAATTTCTTCTGTCTCAAAAAAGCAGTAACCATACAGTACAATCCTTCAGAGAACAACGTCATATTTGCGATATTAACCTTAAATAAATTAAATTTATTATTATCTGTTACAATAACTCTGAAGTGATGGTAAGTTTACAATTTACACTAGTTGATACACTTATTTGGATGTCTGTAAAATTAACAGATTCCACCGTAATGATCAAACAAGGTCACCTGTTATATTAGTTCATATACAACTACTGCATAAAGACATCTATAACAAAATTGCTTTTGTGGTTTTCATTACTGGGACATCGAAATTTTTAACTTATGTTATTTATGAAACTACAATACCATACATACCATACAGTTTTAATAACTAAGGCACTTTAAAATTTGTAACTTTTTACGTGTTATACAATGGAATTACTATTTCCCATACATATTCCGATTAACACAGAAGAACTATAATTAATGTGGATTCGTCATAGTATCATATAATCATTTCCTATACGGGCTACGTTAATTGATGTATAGGTAGAGTTGTTTGGCGGTCGAGTTGTAATACTGGTTCATTATTTTCCGCCATCTTCGG
The DNA here is from genome assembly GCA_018251895.1 of Agathymus mariae mariae. NCBI lineage: Eukaryota > Metazoa > Arthropoda > Insecta > Lepidoptera > Hesperiidae > Agathymus > Agathymus mariae. The sequence goes on from DWPT01008114.1 coordinate 3,886, forward strand.
TATGTTATACCATTTTAGAACCTCGCCTGTCAATCCTTATTCTCTCACACATCCAACGATGTATTACTTATATATAAGCCTTTGTGTATGGTTTTATACGCAATCAATTCTTCTTGGTCCCAAGTCTGATATTTGCCCGTCTTTTTTAAGAATAATTCATCAATAAAAGGACGCGTCCCGGTATATCCAAAATATTCATCATGGATAACAAAGAAATGGAAAGGCGAGATCACAAAATATTTTTTCATTACATAATAAAAAACACTTTTTTTCGTTATGAAAACGAAACTGAATCTTTAACCACGGACTGTGATGCGTTCTCACTAATAGATAAAATAATTCACGAAAATTGCTTGGGTATATAGGGTAAACATGAAAAATTTATAAAAACAAGTAACAAGTAGATCTAAGGATAAAGTTTTTATAAAATTGATAAAGTAATTTAAAAAATCTATCAATACACTTCGTAATATCGGATCAAAGATCGGAAGATGTATATAAAGATAGCATTGTATTCTTTACATTTTTTGCTAGCGCTAACACAAAAAGTGAAGTCGAGAGTGATAAGGAGTATATTTAGAAGTTATTTTATTTAGCCGTGGATTGTTTAAACAGCCTAGTTGCCTAAACTAGGTGAACATTCATACGCGTATTTAAAAAAAAAAATTGATTTCGCGTTCACATTCACCCACACAAATACAATGAGTCGATTATGTTTGTGATTATAGTTTTAACCAGTATACACGAGTGTGTATTCCATAATTTTTTTATATCTATAATTCAAGTTAATTAAATAGCAAATTAACAACAAAGTTTGGCTGTAACAAATACATTTTTGTTGTACCTGATTTTGTATTCCTTATCTCTACCACAATCTGTGTCTCGCCGTGACCATGATCTATGTGATTGGTTTGAAATGTTGGTACCAGACGTAAATATCGTGAGTACCCGTTACAGTAAATGTGTATACGTAATACCGATGATTGGTGATTGATGATGTATGTATAAATTCCTAAGTTTTACTTTGTAAAGAAAGTTAAGTGAATCTTACCTTTTTTGGAAAGAAAATTTTCGGTTTTCCCGTAAACGTGGAATACGAAGCCATTTTATCGACTTTCGTAACAACCATAATTTAGTAAAGAGCACTTAATACACCACGAATGATCACTTGTTAAATGATAATAACGCTCAATGTTTTCGAGAATTTTCGGTGATCACGTGTCGAGCGTTACAGAGCGGAGTGAAACGTTTAATATAATAACCCGCAACTAGACATTCAGATCACAAAGAAAGTTTTTTCCTGCTCAATTTTCGTCGCAATAAGCTCTTAATCCTTCGACGCGTCACTTCCACGTCACCTTTCGCGGTAAAATCTTTCGCACGCACTCTAATCTATCAGTTACTATACATAATCACAGTAATTTAAAACATTAAAACTATCCGAACACTCATACAATGGCAGTCACATTTTAACGCGGCCGATCATCATTACTGAACGGTGCAATACATTACCGCGTACATGTTTCTTTTCAAACTGAATTTTCGTCCAGTTCAACTGTTGCTTTTATCAATTCAAACGGAGCGTCCCCCCGCGCGACTTGCCGTCCCTTTCGCTCGATACATTCAGCGGTTTTGCGAAAAGCGATGGCATTATAAGCACACCTCAACCGTATTACACAAGTATATCTATTGTATAGCCTCACACATGTATGAGAATGAAATACGTTCCGTACATAAATAGTAAAGAGGCTGCTTTAAACAGACGTCAATGATATTTCCAATAAAATGCTAAGGCTATGCATATTATCTCTTGGTGATAAAATAAACTGTCAACACTGTAATGTGGTATCTAGTATCCAAGAATATCTAATATAGTTACAATGTAGAGATAGTACTTACAGAAATAGTACATGGTAGAGATACACGATTTAAAACTATAAATAATGAGGAAGTATAATTGTGTGACCTGTGAAACTAAAGTTCTAATGTTACTGCCATAGACTTTGCCGGTAGTATAGGTAGGTGGCCGTTTCGTAGAACACAGCATGGATTTCATATAGTTTTTAAATGTAATACAAATTCTGTAAATTGTTCTAATGCCCTGTTTAAAAGAATTAAGCGCAGTCTCAAACAGAGAATCGTTGACTATAACACAGCCACTGTTCATTATCTGTACTAATGTTATAAAGAGAGAGTGCGAATTTTTTGAGTATTAATGTATGCGATGGGTAAACCCCGAAACAGCAGCGCACATTCGAACAAGCATTTTACCATTTGAAAGGCACATAATTCTCAATGGACATAAACATTATATAGATAATTAATTGTTCATCCCTAACAAAGTCCACAAAAACAAAGCTCCAAAAATGTAACAGCACATTTTTGACAGCAACCCAGATTACATCAGACACTTATACATACATACAAAATTGAATAAGCGTGTCAGTATTTTAGTGCGGTAGTTTTATACATTTACAAATCAAACAAAAACAAATTCCGCGGGTTAAATAATTATACAGGGAAATCATTCAAAAAATTTAAATGATTATTGTGAATAAAACTATCATGATTACTCCCTTAGAATAATGTTGTAATCCCATATTATTGTGATATTATATTAATCTTCACAGCGAACCAACTATTTGTTCGATCTGTGACACTAAGGAATTATCATGCAGTATCATGCTCGTTAAGAATCTATCAGTTACAACGGGGTTTAATTACAAATTAAATATGAGGTTCAACTCCTAATGGAACCCCATAAAAAACCGGGTTTAGGTAGATATGAAGCCTCGACTTCTTTGTCTTGAGGTGTTTGGGATGCGTGGGCTGTATCCGAAAATGAGAATGGAGCCATATATGGTACTTGGACTTAAAATCCCAAGTCTGAGATCCGTTCTTTGCTCTTAAAACTCCATTATCAACGCATTCATTTTAACGCTATTCACATCACCTAGGTAATCAATTTGCGTGTACATTTTAACTGCAACATAACATACTTAAAAAAATTATTCTTAATTTTTTTTTTTATAAAAAAATAATGTTTCAAGTTTATAGTAAAAAGAAAAATTAATAATTGATTAACCGTGCTGTGATCTAATTAAAGACATATTAAACCTGTGAAATAACGTTGATATTACCCGGTAAATTATACTGCGCATATTATACGTACCATTCTATATACAGTTACCGAATAACTTCAATTACGCATACCTTATAATTTGTTCAACGCTAATTAGAATGTTTCTGGTGGTGCACCACCATACCGCATTCGCATAGAGGACGCTGAACTGGCTAAGGTATTACCTGCCTTAATCACAATAGTAACGTGAGATGTATTTATGTGACCATACATGCAACTTAAGGTTTTCAAACATATTAAACTTAACTCGTTCTAAAACCTTAATTCTTTAATCTTACGTTTCAAAGTAAAAGCTAATAATGCGGTGAGATAATATTAAAGGTTTTGAGCGTAAGTAACTAACGGTTAACTCAGTGGTACATTTGTTAACTAGTGTTGTACTGTTGTACATTTTCCAATCTTAAATAGACTGAACGTAACTATTATACAAAAAATATCACAACATTACTCACCTGTGATCAATAATGATCATACCAAAAGATCATATTTAGATGTACCTTAATATTTATTAATATCCAATCTTCAAGATTGAATTTGAATAACAAGTCTGTACACGAATTAATTAACACGTTATCAAATATTTAGACGTGAGTGACTTCTATTTGGTGGCATCGTTTTGTTAGTGATATAGATAACTTCCGGTAAGTAGATATTTCTCGTAATAAACATTCAACTACTAATTCGTTTGTAACGATGAGGATGTTTTGATATCGCTCTTGAATGAGAATGTATCGTTACAACATGGAAAATCTGCACGGTTTAAGAGAATGTTATAGATTTTCTCGGTGAATTCCAGTCGAAGGAGAAAGTCAGTCTTCGTAATTAATGTACAAATCAAAGATGTTGTTATAACTTTCGATAGATCTGGGCGTATTTAGTAGATTTTTGATATAATTTTCAATTTTAAGTAGATGAAGGTGTAAGGAAGATCTCGAAAGAATCTGGAAGCTAACAGTTGGAAGATATCGTTCTTTATCATTATTGCTACCACTTATAAATTGTGAGCTGAAATATTTATTCATTTCTTCAAATATTGTTATCGTGGACAATTAATAATGATGTACATTTAGTCTACAGTAGAAGGCTATAATTTTTCTTTACATTTGCACACAAACTCCTGCACTAGGATCCCCTGTGTTGCGGATGGCATAGCTATATACATACACAAATTTGACATCACAACTTTAATGACATTGGGAAACCTACTTGCAAGGATGTGAGTAAGTGATCTTTTTTTAGATTAGAGAATTTGTCTCAAAAAAAAAAAAACAACTAATGTAAATATTGTGATTGTGTATATTACTAGTCAAATCAACAATTGCTGGCAGACGTTGCATAGATTATTTGAATACTTTTTAATTACATTACAAATAATAATTCCAACTGATAATTTATCAAATTTATTAACCTGAAAAAGTACCTAAATAGTAAACTGGTCGAAAATACAGTTGTCAAATGAATGAATAATATCTGAGTAAAAAATACTTCCAAGTCATTACTACCATTCAAGATCGTTACAAATAGTTCATTCAGAAAATAAAGTCCGCAAGCTATTACTAAATTACGGATGTAAGTGTAATAAAATACAAATAATTTATTTAAAGATTACGCCGAAATGTGTCTTTTTAAAGAGTTTTTATTTCGATTAAAAAGTTTTTAGTTCCTTGTTTAATTTATTGTCAAAATATTCGATTCGAATATTATGTGTTTTTATAGCTTCGCCACTTTGCTTTTATAACATTTATATTCAATCAGTCAATAAATACCTTTTAAAAACTGCAACTTCCGTTGTTTTTTGTTATCGATGGTGATTTAACAACTTTCCAAAGGAAAACCCGAGTTAGATTAGACAAGGGTTCATGATTCAAGTGAAGTTCGACTTATTTTAGAATATAACCATGTCATTTTATAATATCACTTGCGGAGTGAATGTAAGTAGTGACTAATCTTGATCTTTTGATCTAAAAGGAAGTATCCATTTCTTTTAATTATTGTATTTAATTATATATATATATATATATTTTAATTATTATATAAATATATATTCTGTGTTAGTATAAATTAACTCTACCGTCCCAACTAGCAATAAATCAATAAATAATGCATGACTGGTAATCAACTATTTATGGTATAATGATGTGATAATCCCGCAACAAATTTTAAAAGTTCTATAACACTATCCATTCCCATGATATTTAATTTTTTTTCACACCTATATATTTTGAAAACATCTATCGATTTGTCAATCAAAAGTTTAATATTAATAATAATATTAACCGATTTTTATGTACTAAATTATTAAACAAAATAAAACGACAACGGCATTATAAATTAAGAACAACACCACATATCACCTCTCGAACTCTACATTTATTCGTATTCATTACATTACAAATGTATGTAGAGCTCAGAGTATGAATAATATAGTGAATTGCGATATTATTTTCGTATGTCGCCAGTGTCGAGAAATGTGAGCAATCATAGAGTAGTAGCAGAAATAATAACCTGACTGACACATTGGCGTCAACAACCGGCGCCGGGTCGACGAGCCGACGCCGCGACGATCTGATCCTACGCGTGTGACACACTAGAGAAATTTGTATTTTTTTTTATTATTCATATAAATTAATTGTATTACTAAAATGTGCGTTGTTGACACGTCAAATGTTTGGTGTGGTGAAAATACCACACGGAGGGAATGTAATAAAAATACAAAAACGCTCATTTACATTTCGGAAGACACAAACTGAAGGGGACCGGGATGAGTGCTCAATGGGATTGAAAAAAAAATATATTTACGCTAAAAGTTTCTTAAAATAATTCAATGTAAAAAATATCACATACATCAATTATACAAATAATAAGACACAGAAATACGCAATTTATAAGTTAATATTTGACAACAATCATACGCGGTATTAAGATATGATCAAAGGTAGTAAAACGCATAACTTCTTAACAGTCTACCCACTCTTGCTTTTAAGACGCACATGGACACATGCACATGGACATTATGGACAGAAACGCCGATGCGTATGTTTTACTATCTAATAGCTGAACAGTCTAAGTTCGTTTTAGTTATAACGCCGTGAAAATAGCTTGAAAATAGTTGAAAATTACAAAATGGCGCCTCCAACGGTATCATGACGTCATCGCGACGCACGCAACGCTTTATGAAGATAACACGTCCTATTACTTAATACATTTATCTGTACTGCAACGAGGTAAACCAAAGCAGTCGGCTAATTTGAACGTTGTTACTCGTATGACGAGTCCATATTGTATCCGTATTTTATAGTCCATCCTTAACCTGCACTAAATTTTGGATTTTTCAAATATATATATGCTTATTAGAATTCAATTGTCGTT
>DWPT01008115.1:0-10395 GCA_018251895.1 Agathymus mariae mariae
GGCCTTCGGTTCCGGGTCCAGCCGTGGTGCTTTTTTGGGCCGCTGTGGTTTAGGAGGCGCCGCCAACAAGGGCACTTGCGCCACCGATGAAGTGGATGGTTACGCCTCTTCTACTAGGGGTGCGCCGCCGCGCCATGGTGCCCTCTTTTTCTTCTTGGCCTTCCCTCTCGGTCCGCTTCCAGGTTGCCCCTGCGCGGCTCGGGGGGGGGGGGTTGGCCGGCGCCATCAATGACGCGCCCTCGGTGGCGGCGTACTCCTCCACCATGGCCGTTGGAATTATTCCCTCCGTGGACTGAACACCTCGAGGGGGTTTCCCCGTTGGGAAATTAGGTACGGGGGGTTTCAGAGTAACCCCCCTTAACCACGTGATTCTCCTCAAGACCCTACACCGCTGGTCATTAGCGGTGTGTGGTCCCGAGCAGTTCGCGTACTTAATTTTTTTGCCTTTCGGATAGGGGCAATCGCTGGTCGCGTCCCCCTCCTCGCACCGGACACACCTGGTCAGCCGGTGGCATTGCGCCAACACTCTGCCAGTCGTCCACGCCCGGATCACCACCCCCGCCATAAACAGCAGCTCTTCCACTGCGTACAAGCGGGCGAGCCGGGAAGCCCAGCTCCTTCAGGGTCTCCGTAATAAATTCCGGACTTGTGTCGTGTGGGAGGCCTGCGATGGCCACCTTAGTGGGCCTTTTCTCCTGTGGTAAGTAACACCACCACGACTCATCCGGATCCTTATCAGAGAGGTCCATCATGTAGGACTGGACCACCCTAAACTCCTCCGCAGAGTCAGGAATGAAGCGAATCCCCATTCCGAACGGTCGCGCATTCGGTGGCGGCTTAGCCGTTCCCGAAGCGCGGTGAAATGGTGGGTCCAATTTGGTGGATGCTCAGCCACGATGGGGGAGATACCCGGTCTTGGCTGCTGATTGAGATCCCATTACAGGGGTGCAGGAATTAGTGGCGGCGTCGATGATGCCCGAAGGCCCGGCAGTCGCCACCACTTTACGCGGTTGGGATGGTGCTGCTAAGGCAGCGGCGAAGGAAGCCCGTCCTGAATCAGCCGCTTGTGCAGTCTGTGACTTGGGTACCATCGCCACCGCGAGTTTTGATAATGACAATTGTGTTTTAGCTGCTATTGTCTTCAGGAGGTATTTACTGGCCTCCGGTGTGGCCGGTAAGATCAGTGGCGAGGAGTCCGACGGCGAACTCAATGACGGCTGCTTGGCAGTGGCAGAACCCCCCGCAGCAGCCGTTTCGCTTCCTGGCCCCTCTTCTACCTCCTGGACCTCATCAAAAGAGTCCTCGTATTCAGATGATGAGGTTCCCCCGACTGCCTGAATCTTCGCCGGTGCCTCAGCCTCCAGGGATGACAGTGGTCTACGTGACTTACCGGGTACTTGGGCGCCCTCCTCGGAGAAGCCCTCTTTGTGATCATCATTTCCATCATCATCATTGTCGACATCACTCCCTGGGGGATCTTAAAGAGTCCCTCCACCGGGGGGAGTGAGCGTCCGGCCGTTCTAGGGAACTTAATCGCCGGTTTACCGCGGCCGGTTTCATATATCGTACCGCCTCTGGCTGGCCTAGTGCCGCCGCCGGTAATCACCACGGAACTCAAGGGTGCGTTTTGTTCCGCCTCGGTTACGTCACTGGTACTTTTCGGGGGTTGGTTTCGGGAATTCCGCCCTTATCGACGTTATCTCCCGTAAACTGTTCACCGCTGCATTGGAAGATGTGTTCAAGCTGATGGAATGCAAAGGACTAAGGATTAACATAAACGCCGAACACCTCACACACCTTCGATTTCCGACGAACCAGTGATCTTGGCGAAAACGCTGAAGGATGAGGTCCTTACAATAACATATTAGGAGACCTGAACAATGCCTCACAACGGGTGGATTTGAAATAAACACAAACAAGACGAAAGTCATGTTTAATGTTCATGTTACACTTACACCGGTTGTTGTTGATGGTGCTGCTCTCGAAGTTGTAGATGAGTAGGTCAATTAATACAGGTTGGTAAGTCCAACTTCGGGAAACTCAAACATACCTTCGCATCCAATATTCCATAGTGCCTGAAGTCGAAAATATTCGATCAATGTGTGTTGGCCTTATCCGAAAGCTTAAAACTACTCAGAGAGCTATGTTAGGTATATCGTTACGAGACAAGATTCGTATCGATGAAATTAGCCGGCTGAAGTGGCAATGGGCAGGGCATATCGTTCGAAGGACTGACAACCGATCGGGAAGAAAAGTACTCGAATGGTGTCCACGCATTGGTAAAAGAAGAAACGCCGGAAGAAAACGGCTCGAAGCCGTTGGATTCAAAGGGCCCTGGATCGGTTGGAGTGGTGCCAACTAGGGGAGGCCTATGTCCAGCGGTGGACTGTAAAAGGCTGATAGATAGATGAATCGGAAGTGAATAATAACCAGAGAAGGTCCACTAAACTCTCCTTAGATTTCCTCTTGAGCCACGTTTCGTTTAAGGCTTATTTTGTCTGTTTAGCCTTGGCTTCAGATTTTCGCAAAAGATCTTTTTTTTATCAACGTTGGCCAACACTATTGTTAGCTTTATATTTATGGCTGTGTCTGCAGTAGGAGTGTTATGGATATGAAATTTCGGATCAGGATACGAATACCGTTTTACCGATTTCGGTTATGAAATTATGTCCGATTGTTTTGGATAATTTCGGTTACGGATATGAAGTGATTTACGACTGGGAAAAATATATAATCTATATAGAGAGTTCTACTTTATTTCTAGGTGTTATAATCACAGAAGAAACATTAGCTTCAAAAATAAATAATTAAAACAGTCTAAAGATAGAGCAACGTGGCTAGTGTATCGACTTGGCCTGTGAAAACCGGCCATAGTGTTTTATTTAGTCTGCCCCTATCCGAAACATGTTTATCGGTTTTGTATCGGATATCCTAGAATTTCGGTTACGGTTACAGAGCTCCATACATTCCTGATCGGCAGCATTTGAGCCACGGCAGATTATTGAAAAGTAACACGATGTTAGTACAAACTCAAATAATGCAAAAACCAAATAACCAATTTCAAGCTTTATTGTGTAATGAACTGAAAGTTTAAAGCAAACAGTGGGATCGATATAGATTTTAATATTATCAGATTATTATTTGATGAAAAATAATAATGAGGAGACCCTCTAAATAAAAAAAAATTAGAAGAGGAAGGAATATGTAAGGGGTTTCGTGTGGTGATTCTAGGCGATTAGAGTATAAGGTAATTTAACAAACGAATAAACTTAACAGTTGGGAATCAAGATGTACAGTCAACCGACAAAGCACCAACATCCCGAGCTCTGACTAAGTATTGAATGTCACTGACGGAACTCTCTGAAAAAATCTACATAGTCGGCGAATCTACTTGCCAACTAGAGCTAAAATAAAACGTCCACAACCAGTCTTGTAAATGACATGTAATTTTAAATACTGTAAACAAGAGATCCAATATATAATTCATTATTATTAGATATAACGTAGATACGGAGGTCCTCTTAAATATTAGTAATAATACATAAATGGAAACATCTCCACAATATGTATTTTAAACCGTTTTCAATAATCACCTAGATTTAACTAACTTGGGTCAAATGATTGAGTGGTGCATCTCGTAAGTTGAAAACGGTTTAAGCTGCTATTATCCTGACTGTTACAACAATATACAAGAACAATAGAACTAAAACCATTTAATAATAGAGTATAGAATGTATAGGGATTAATATTGCAGTAGGTACAGACTAGGTTGGTAGTATGGATTATGAAAATAATATCGCATCTAACAATAAAACTAGCTAAAACTGTATTCATAAAAATTACAAGCTTTTCACAATAAAGGAACATAACGATTACTGGATATAGTGAAATAAAACCCCGCGTAAATGCAGCAACAATATACAAAATACAATAAAAATAAGGAATACTTTCGTCTATAAAATACTAAATAAGAGTCTACATGTTAAAGTACCACGTCAAAAATATACACATTTTGTTTTACTGAAAATAAATGCAATCAAAGTTCGTGCGAACAATTAAACAAGTTATTATCTGTTTCAATCGAAGCCTGCATACATCATATTAATACTTGAATGATGACAATATTATAACAACTGCGCTATGTTCAAACTGGACACGCGATTATTATTATACCTTTTCTTGTGAACAATTCTGTAAGTATATCCTGTTATTTCGAGCTATGAAATGATGGCAATACCGATAATGATGGCATATCCATTAAAATGTTGTTTGTCAAATTCCATTGTTTACAGTACCCCTGAGATAGAATTTTCAATATTTTTACACTATTGACAACAACAAAAATGTTAACTGGATGCAGAATTTTACCCACCAAAGTATAAAATATTCCATAACAATGTGTACACATACAATAAAATTACTTGTATGGTTGAAAAATGTGTAGTTGAAAATGGTCAATAAGGTTGTGTGTCTCGTTCATATTAAACCTTGGTAACTCTGAAGTCAGACCAAAATACAACCTGCAACAACTTTTTAAAAGATGCCTTTATGTGTATAAGCAAATTCGAAAAGCTGTGCTTTTACTAAATGAGACAGTTTGTAGGGTAATTTAAATGCACATACAAATGTTTCCAGAATACCTATACTTCACAATTGTCTAGGTCACCCGCAACATAGGGAATCTTGCGGTGTGAACTATACTGTCAGATAAAAGTTACCATAATAGCTATAATATTGACCAATTGCACTTTTGAAATCACTGGACATAACTATAAATATATATATACATATATATAAATATATTTTATGACAACATTGTGGTATGATTAACAATATAATAATTACTAGGAGCGAAATCTCTGAATTTGCAATTAATTTTAATAAATTTATGTGAAATATGAAAGCATCTCTTGGCAGTGTTACAACCACGTATAGACATTCATTAAGAACATTTTGAGATCACAATAAATCAGATTGCTTAGAAATTTGGGTCTAAAGTTATTATTACTATAAGAAACATAAAAATGATACAATAACTAAAGGTCCAAGAATAGCTTATAGTATTTAGAGATTGGATCACTTCGTACCATTATAGATGTTTAAAACTATCAATATGTTTAATAAAAGGTACAAAATGTAATATATCACCACAGTGTGTTACATGGCTTGGAAATGCATATTTAATCTTACATAAAATTTTAACTTGGTCACTATACTATTGCACTACCTCACAGGAGATCTTATACAATATAATATTGCAAATTAGGCATCTATGGAAATAAATTGCAATGTATAGAAAAAATATCAATTGTAAATTATACAGTTAAGTTGCATTAGGCCTGATATTTAAAACAAAATTTAATCTTTATTTCGGCATTAAAACTGAGTAACTTGCAAAGCTCTGCCATGACTGTAATTGTCACTTTTCCCTTAATATAAATGATGCCTTATGGCCAATTTATTGACTAAATACATATAAAATCCACAAAGTTTCCCTACTTTCACAAGGTACTTTGTATATACATATTTATATTTGTTTGTTTAACTTATATCTGTTCCCTGTCCATCCCAATACTTAAGTAGTACAAATATATTATTATAATATGACATAAAATAACTTGATTTACAATATAATCAATTATATCGTCTTTCTAAATTCTCTGAATGCTATAAACGCAAATTGGACCATAATATTAAATAATCATTTATTCACATGAAAAATTTTTATGTGAGCAATAGTTATTAAATGATCTTTGATTTTTAATAACTTCTCAAATTTTAGCTTTATATTGGCAACAGTGAAAGACGTAGCAAACATCCAAAATTTATAATAATTGAATAATTATCAAGAATGCTCTGCTATCATCGAGCACAAACACATGACCCACACATTAATAAAACGATAGGAAATTACACAACCATTATTTATGAGCACTCACACTACATGCAAAATAAAGTAAGTGCTTGTGCAACACGTTACAGTACCAGCAAGTATTGTCTACCTTTTACGTTAACTACGAACACTAGGCACACTAAATACAGCACTCATACTGCAACGTCGACATCTCTTAGCGTTACAGTACATATTCAAAAATTTCCCATCAGCATCATAGTGTGAGATTTCATTGTATAAATTTATATTTATAAACTTTTCAAACGTGTCTTTTCAATGTTAGTTATTAATAATTACTTTTTTTAAATCATATATCCAAATGAACTTGACTAGTCATAATAATTGTTCAACCTATTTCGTACGTCACATTGAATGCTAAAAACATTTCATAATCTAAGCCTACACAGAGTCAACCGCCATACAAAAGTCAATTGTAAAAAGCTTCCCAATTAAGAACTATATGAGCTGAGAGCACATGTCTTATTATCACATATTTTATTATCAGTCGAATGCAGAACTAGCTTCTGCATTGGGTCTAGAATTATTTTAGAACTGTCCTCGTTTATTATGTCATGTGCCTTGTGCAAACTTTCAGGAGAAACATCATCCTTTGAAGACTTTGATTCTTCATTAGTCTTATTGTCAAACACTGGAAAGAAGTCATAATGAGATTTACCATTGCTTACCAACTTGAGAGTTTTATCCGTCTTGCTTTTTTGCTTTTTCAGATCTCCATCACTGGATTTTATATTAGATATGTTATGTTCTGAAACATCTTCCCAGTTTTCTGATGTTTTACTGTGAATAGAGCTCCAGTCTTTTCTAAAAGAGCTTGAGGGCTTTGTATTCTCGCTTGCTGCAAACTTTTGCTGAATATCATTGATTTGATTGTGGTTCTCTCTGCTGGAAACTATTTGGCCATACACTGGGGTGCAGTAAGTAGTGTCGGCATCAGTGTTACCACATCTATTATCTTTGTTCAAGTGATTTTGAGTAAGTTGATAGTTATTCATGCCAGAGTCAAATTCTGATTTCTGGCCGGCATTTAAAAGTATTTGCTTCGAGGATTTAACTGGAATCTTTTTGTCCAAGTTTTGTGATCTGTTAGAAGAGACATGGTCGTTTTGTTTATGTCTGAGGCTGTTTTGTCGATCTTCTTCATTAATTTCTTCATTGCCTATTCCATCAATGTCGTAAACCTGTAATATTAGACATTATATGTCAATAGTTTGTATGTAAATGAAAATTCAAGGCTATTATTAAAAGTATGTATGCATGTAAATATTTTTTGCATCAGACAAAAAACAATGTAACGCTGGTTATAATTAAGGTCAGGTCTTGTCATGTACATGCAACTGAGTCAAAGTATCAGTACAAACTCTAACAGAAACCATTACAGTTAAAATCTATAAACTCATAGTTATATAATGTGTGATAATAAAGTAATAATTCATCCTCATAAATCCATTACATTTTGATCAGTAACTCCCACTGCAACTTAATTGTCAGCATTGAAATATGTACATATGTGTCACTTGGCTTAAGGTCTGCGATCTATGGTTGGCCAACATATTCTATGATATAATATTTTCTTTAACTACTTCACTTTGATGGACAGTTGTACTAGGGTGGTAATAATAACAATAATGTTATATTATGTTATGTTTTACCTTATACATAACATCCTGGTTCATTCCCTTCTCTCGCTCCCTCTTGTTTTGAACAGCGAGCCAAACATCTTTAAGCTCTCCTGCTAAGTCTCGATCCTTCAGGATCACTGGATTCCTCGCCAGCACTAGTCCAGGATTCATGGCTTCTACAAAGTCACATAGAAGGCTGACTAGTGCTTCTCGATCCTGGAAATGTGTAACACATGATATTTATTTTCATGCAACTAGTATAGGGTACATAAAGTTTATGAGTGGGTATGTACTTTTAATCTATTTTCACCCTCAAATTTCAATTATACTACAAACTTTTCTTGTAAACTCGTATTATAATATACTATTAATGATGTGCAGGTTGTCTCATCTTATATTTACCTCTAAATTTGTATCTGCTGTTAGGATTGCTTTTGTCTATTACTGGTTCAAAGGCCAAACACAAATTCTTATTCATTTAACTGCAAAAATATCTTCATTATATTTACCCTTATTTGGGTTAGTTTCTAATAATACTGGATTTTTAGGTTCTTCTATAAATCGAAATAATAATTACAAATATGAAAAAAAATCATGTATTCATTAAAAGCAGTAATGAACTACCATACAAATCAAATCGTCATATTTAATCTCATTTGGGGTTGTATTTAATAAATTCCTTCCTTAGTAGATTTGTTATAAAAAACTAATATGTATTTAATGCGTATTTAAAAATTAAACTTTTGTTCATAGTTTATTTAGCTAGGTGTTGTAAATTAGTTGATAATACTGGGTTTTATGTTTAGATTGTATTTACATTTCATATCAGGTTTTATCAGACAATGTTTGATTCATGTGGATAAGAACTCATACAGAATAATAAGTTTATTTATTTACATACTCAGAAATATGAATGCATCTACAAGTAATTTTAATTAATTTGTAGTTCTATTTAACTATATTGTTGGACATACAACTATCTTTACTTGATAATAACTGGGATAGTTACAATAAATAATGTTACTTAAAGAAATAGCATAAGATAATTAATAGCTCTCAACAATAAATGGAATAATTTAGGCAAGCTGAATCTCTAACATTAATTTTTATTTATCAAGTATTTATATACATGGGGAAATAAATGTTTATATGACACTGCATTTTGTGCAGTAATAAAGAATTTGCAGTAAATTAAAATATTACATACTGTTGGATTAGCAGCATTTTTCCCGTTGGCTTTTAATATATCGGGATTAACCATAACCGCAAAAACGAGGATTGGTGGTCGATTACTGTTAGGACCACAACCTTGGTGCACCTAAAATGTAAAAAAAATGTTTTACTGAGAGAATAGTGTCACTTCTTTTGCTTTATTTTCAAAGTACTCTTTATCGTCATTATTATTCGGTAGAAGGTAAACAGGGTCACTTATACTTTTCGAACTTAAAAATATTGAATTTTTTGCAAAGATAATAAATTGTACTCACTTGCATTCCGCCATACAAAGGTATGGGATCGGAATACTGTTTGGGATTTGCTATTTTCTGCCATCCTAGAACATTTATGAACAGTTTCTCTGTCGTATCCTTAATCGTGTCTTGGATACACATATGCGGCTGAGGAGGATTTTTGAACTGACGAAATGCTCTTGAACCACGAACATACTGAACCGGGACAACTCGCTCTTGTGGATTTTGATTTTCCATATCAACAATTACAGTCTTTTACACGGATTTAAATAAAAGCCACTAAACAATCACTACAAATAAACCAATAACCAATAGTGACATTTCTAAAAAGCCTGTTAGCTAGGCTCGGCGATGACATTCTGAGTTTATTGAACTCTCGCGGGAAGCATCAAAACTTAACGTGCATAAGAAACGGAACGTAACATTAAAACAAACTAAACCATTCAATGTAGGTTTGCTTATTTAAATTTCCTCTTAAAATAAATATTTGTACAACTTCTAAATATACTTTTACAACACTACAAATACTTGTTTCAATTTGATGACGGTTTAGTTTACATTTACCGTGGGTTAACAAGAGAAAATATTGAAATGTAAAAGATGAATAATTAAAAAAGTACCTACTTTAATAGTGTTTTTATATAAACTTTAAATATTTACCCCAGCAATATTTCTGTTGTTGAAGTATTATAGTGAAACTGTGTAAAATGGTATCTTGGTATCATCTCAGGGTTAAACTATGAGAAAAACCCACGAAAGTAAACCATATATTGTGATTTTAAGGTATTTTACATGTCTTTAATTTTGTTCATTTAAGGTACTACAATTCTATGTACAGTTCTTCAATTATCTATACATATAATAAAACAGTAACTATGAAAAATCTGTACATAGATTTTTTTTTAATGAGTAGTGTCGGCATATTAGTTACATTATATAAAGTCGAACACGAAATATGTTTTTAAATTTTTGTTTGTTGTTGTTTAAAACATTATTGAGTTTTCAATATATTTATCTTAAAAGTTATTCACAGATCCTCATCATACTTAAAAGTGACTAAATCAAAATCGGTTAATAAAAAACGATGTTATGGTTGTACGTACATAAAAATATATATACACACGAACATAGAATCTCAATTTTTATTGAAGTCTATTAATTCCGTGGACATCAATACTAAATGTAATGTATTTAATAATAAATTAAAAAAACTAAAAAAAACACGCTTTTATTGCCAATCAAATTCAGAGTAAAAAGCGTGGGGTGCTTGATATTTTTAAATATTACAATCATTTTAACAACAACAAGCAACTATTTATGAGAGGATAGTTATGAACCGCAGTAAAATGCACCCCACGCTTTTTACTCTGAATTGGATTATTGTGTTAATAGG
>DWPT01008116.1:0-10395 GCA_018251895.1 Agathymus mariae mariae
ATTATTATTTATTTTGTCTTAAATGTCAATCATAATTATAAATGTGGCTTATTTCAACTCTCTTTGGGACAAAGTGTTTTCATGGATATAATAGCTATTGAATAGTATTTTTTATGATATATGGTTACTATAGTTGTTGTTCCCAACCTTTTAAATATCCATTAATTCATAGAGTATATTATTGTACTTTCTAAATATTGTAACAAAAATAAGACTTCAGATAATAGGATATACCTGAGTATTGTATCTTTATGGGCCCAATGGTCAGTGGCAATGCTTGACAGCTGTATTCTAATGATAACTAATTATGCTATCTTTAAGCATGAATCAATTTTAAATTTATTTTTTAGCTCTACATTAAGGAAGGATAACATATACATAATGAGATAAAACTTTAAAACAGAATCTTATTCTTGAGCAACAAAAAGCTTATGAATTTAGTAATATTTTATATGATCCTGGTACAATTCGTAAATCAAAAAAATTTATGTTTTTCTGCAGAATATCAAAGTAAATATGAGCTGGTTTAATATAGTGTATACACATGAAATTCAATAGCCCTGTTTGTTACATCTTATGATGAGATCAGCAGTAAAATATGAAGCAATGTGACCCTGTTAGCTTATATATATATATTATAACCTTATTTACTCGATCATAGGTTAATTAGGGATAATTATATTTAGGAATCATATTTTTGTATATTGTATATATATAAAATTACGTTTATGGTAACAGAACACCTACTAAAAGTTAGTGTTCATTGATATTCACAATAACAATATGACTACTGCAACACACAGAAGTATGCTTAATGATGGCTTCTCTCTGAAACATGCTGACGCATATTAAATAGCCATCCAGTCACCTTGCAGCCTAAATCTTTTATTTGTATAAGACTTGCATAACCATAAAATGTATGTAGTTCAGAATATCCTTAATGATCATATTATACACAAAAATGCTTTTAAAAGTAATAATAGTTTTCACACAGCAGCACAATTTTGTAGGTCATATATGCCTTTGAACATTCAATTTTACAGTAGTGCATTTTGTTTCTTCTAAGTAATGCGTTAGTTATGATTGGTTGGTTGGTTTTGTTTGATTTATTGGAGTTTAACATTCATTATCTTCTTTGCTTTGGGCTGCTAGTGATATATATCTATAGATAAATTAATGTTTCATTAAATAATTTACTAACAGTAATAAAATATAAGTATAATTGTGTTGCAAATTTTATACTTTTAAAAACAAAAAATACTTTATCATAAAAAGTGTATCTGTAAAGAATGAAAGATATACATAGGATTAGCTACCAGCTAAGTTTAAAACACTATCAATTGTAATTTATTTAAATATAAATTTATAACTATAAAGTAATTTAGTAAAATTTATAATATTGAAACGAAGGACGTTTTAAAAAAAACTTTATTTGTACAAGCTCATAAAATCAGAATTTATAATTGGTTTGCGTTAGAAAACTTTATACCTAATGATTTTATACGATTGTTATTAAATGTGGCCTAAAACCGATAAATTGAACTAACTAATTCAAATAGCATTGAAAACGTAACGGTTTTTACGAACAAAATCATCAAAACTACCGATTTTTATACAAACCTTGATTTTACAATTATGAACACGGAAAAATAATCAGCCAAATTGTATGTATTGCATGTAAAATGCATGTTTATAATGTATTAATTTATATTTCTCTTTCAGTATAAATAATTAAATAATTTTAAGAGTTTATAAACTAAACATTCTAAGTTTTCGGTCCCAAACTTATTTTCTTTGTTCATTTTTATATAAATTTTCCATAGTACAGGGCGGCGCTGTATGTATGTTGGATCTTGCATATACGCGTTGATAGATTTGGTTAACGTAGAAAAAAAAAAAAAAGAAAATCTCAGGAACTATCCGATTCTTACACTTCTGACGGCAGTTTCTATAACTATAATCCAGTTATGTATTCAGATGCCATTACAAATTAATTTCTATCGTATTTCAGACGAGACCAGTCACTTGGAATTCACGCCAGTGCAAGACACTAAAAATAAGGCAATACTACCACCACAGACAAATGGAGCTTTCAATTTGATGGATGCATTGAGTGAACCAACTCCGTCGACATCGAAGACTTGTCGCAACCAATGTCCTTCTGAAAAGCCAACGAGGAAAAAAGTGCCTAAAGAAGAACAACTTTTAATAGCCTTCTCAAGTACATCGTGCTCTTCAGAAAGTGTACCGATGCCGAAAGCTGAAGTGGTAGAGAGAGAAGTCCAGTGTCAAATACTAGACAGCGGCAGGAATGTTACGAATGAAGGTTGTCTAAAATGAATTGTATATATACTACACATAGAAATCATTACGATCAGCAAGAATGCTAACGTGTAGCTTGTTTTCATGTTATCTGTTACATATATGGCATCTGGCCGGGATTCAAAGTCAGTACAGCGGTCATTAAATTTGTAATGTGTGTTCCACAATACAGATTTGATTGATTGATTGATTGATTAATTAATTCACAGTAGTAGATAAATTATAAAACACAGGTCGTGGTTGTTCAAAGAAAATTTTTCGAAAGCCAAATCATTAATAAAAATTAATTAATTTATTACGCTAATCAAGGCCGAGAAGGAGGTCAATGGCCTTTGTATGACCTCGTTTAAACTGTACGGCATTCATGTATTTCGTGTGACTTTTTGAAGTGAAACTTCTGATGATTTATAACTCGACGTACCAATAAAACTACAGTAAAAAAACAAATGCATACAACTATAGGAATTAGGCCGTTTGAGAATGAGATGAAATACATATTTCTTATTATCTGGTCTGGTATATGTGCTTGTGTGAGCCAATATATTGCGAGTCGAACTGAGAGAGAAGACGTCGTATAGTGAATATAGTATCTGTACTGCACTGTATGATATTGTTCCTGTCCGAGTGTTCTTCGTGTGTATGTTTGTAACTGTGTTAGTACGTGTGTGTGCGCCTCCATATTACGAAGCTTTGGCTGAAAATGTCCTAACCAGCGTCGTTTACTATTCACCTGTATTATGAATGTGAATGTCTATCATTTTATGATAAAAAAAAGGTTAATTTTGTTGTGAATATTGGCAGAATGAATAATAAGTAAAATCAATAATCATCCTACTGTTAAGTATGACAATTGTTATAGTTAAAAGATCTTATTTTAACAACTGTAACCGCATTTGCCGTTTCAATAAATATTTATGTATGTACATAGGTACATTTCTACTCATTAAATTGATACGACGCTCCGACATTCTACCGCTTTACAAATGTAAGATAAGTAAGCTTAGCAAATTAGAATTAATAAAATTTTAAGTAATCAAACACAGTAATAAATATGAATAATCATATTAACGCCCTATTTCTCTTCCGTGATGTCGGAGGTATATCTAGTTTATCTACAATGGGTTAAAAAAAGAAACGGCCCGTTAAACACTTGACGGATAGAAATCGGCTTTTAATAGACGATGTTCACTGTCAAAACAGATACGCAAAAAGGCCACACTAGGTCCGCTCTGCTCGTTCACCGTGTAAGAACAAAACAGCCCTCGTACTTATTTGTTTTGCAGACCTAAGAAGCGCTCGGTCCCAATCGCCGGAGCGCTGCAACCTGCCCGCCCAGACATTGCTGCCGCTGGACAACGTGTACAAAGCGACGATAATGCACGTGGACGGCGCCTCCTTCTGGGTCATCGTTGATGACTTCGACGAAGTCTCCAAGTATGACACTGCGATTCATTGCTGTATCGTTGTATAATGTGGATTGACCTTTGAAACTGAATCATGCGTATGATTTAACATTTGGGGTGTGACAAGGAGCTTCTTGAGTGCCCCCGCTGATGATTCGATCGTTCGATGGTTCGTCGTAGTATATTTATTGATTAACAAAATTTGACGCGATATTGTATGAGCTTAATAAGAAATATCTTTACACAAAATTTTACCTTGGAAGCAAAATTGAAATGGCCTCTTAAAACCAAAATTACATTTCAATACATACTATTATTATATGTGAATGATTCTTAATCCTACTCGATGATAAGTAACAGATGTCAAATACTACATGAATTGCAAAGTTGTGTACAGATAAAAACAAATCGATATTTAGATTTAAAAAAATAAGGTTACTGTTAAGGCGATCTAATCGCTCACCGATAGTTATCAGTTTGTCTTTGACTGAAATTCACGGGGCGGAATTACGAGCCGGCAGGCCGCTAATTATAATATAATTTTTACATCACACACAGGCAACACAGGGAATCCCAGTGCGGGGGTGTGAGTGTGTGTAAACGTTTATTATAGCGTTTATATTTATTTACTAATCAAGTTAATGTTGTTTCAGGTTAATGATGGAAATGACAGATTATTACAAGAGAAATCACGTGGACCTGAGCCTTGACCAAGTGATGACGCTCACCTACTGCGCGTACTATGACGAAGACAGCGACTGTTTCTACAGGGGGCTGTTCATACGGCTGACTGAGGTTAGTCTATACGATTTGTTGGCTTCAAACTTCATGTCCGAACGGTGAATGAAGCTTTGTTTTGTTCTTCTGATAACTTAATTGTTTATAGTTGACTAGTTAGTGAACACACGATCAACCTTATACTGAGTGGTCGTTGCCATCCATTGACACTCGTAATAACCAATAAATGTTATCAGATCTCACCAATAGTAAGTACGTCTCATGTAGTACGAACCCTGAATTATTAGAGTGCATCTTGGTAATACTGCCACTCCTATGTGCCAATAATAATTAATAATGCTAATATAATTAATAATCCTGCCTTAATTCACCCATTTCTGGGCGTTTTGAAGTGTTTATCTGTAGCCAACGAAGGCTGAAATAGTCAGCCAATCATAGATGCCGGTTCAAATCACGCCACCGTGCGTCCCGACGGTCCCGCACTAGGCAACTAATGTGGAGTGTCCCCTGGGAGACAACGGTCCGACCTTGCACACTTCGTTCTTTTAAAATTAATAAATTAACTAGAGTGTATTCTAAAGTTGTATTGATTTATTGTACTTTATTATGATTGTTTTTAAAAGTTTGCATAAAAGTGATATTAAAATTTAAAGTCGCTACTAACTTCTTAAATATATCTTTATCGGATAATATTTTTTCCCCTTTGGACAGTTTCCCGCTAAAGCACACCCGTCTCCGGCTCCAAAGTACACATTAATATAAAAAATCTCAGGCTTGCTATTTAAGGTCTAGGTCAGAGTAAATTAAACTCTAATTGTCACCAAAATATTACCATTGGCTGTTACCATATAAAAATATCGACTTGCAGATATTACAATGACGTAAAAATAATTAATAAAGACGTATGAGAAAATAGAATCACATTATTGGTTAATAAAGCTTACTATTACTAGCCATATAGGAACAGTCAAGGAGGGGAGCAGTAGATTTTTCCAAAAGATGCTCTTAACTCGGTCCCCTTCTCATTAAATGTAGAATGCAATAAATCTGTTACAAAGTGAAACCTTTGTCAACGTATGTGACTCGGCACTAGGTGGACATGAGCATCGCAGAGTTGTTCTGCGTGGACACGGGCGAGGTGCGCGTCACGCCCGTCACCAGCATCCAGCCGCTGGTACCTGCGTTCTGCAAGAAGCCGCCTTACGCGCGATGCTGCCATCTAGCGGGGGTGGGTGATATTACATACGAATACATATCATAAACACACACGATCACGCACGCACCCATACGTAATTGACACGCAATTGGCGCGCGTACTTCAATTGTATGTAAATTGGCCTTGATTTACATTAGGTTCTCGTATCTATCTATATTTTCTGTAAGATCATTTTCTGTCATTGCAAAAAATATAGGATTTATTTAATTACCGGTTATTTCATATTGATTACTTTTATTAATTACAACTATTTACATTAATTGTAAAAATGAAATCAAAATAATCATCAACATCCATCATAAATGTCCCACTTGAGCTCAGTTCTTCTCGTCTCACAACGTTAGTTCACTAAATGCAGATTGGCAAACTTCGCACACGATTGAGAACTCATATTTAATACTTAAGTAACTTTGAATCAGGATTTTAATCCGTACGAGCTGTGGGCTAGTCTAACACCGTTTGAGACCGACGAGTGGTGTGCGCGCATAACCTATTGGATAAATGTTTGCACAGGTGGACCTCATCAGCCACCAAGACCAAGAGCTGATGGAGAAACAGGAAGAATTTTTGAATACGTACATGGGCACCTTTTGCAGCATTGAAGTTGATGATAAGTACGACTTGTGTTTCCTAATTTTGGACCAAAAGTTCCATCCGACGTCTCATCCCGGTGTTACATCTTGCCGAGTAACGGATAGTTTGCACTTTTTTATGTAACTCGTCGTCAACGAGCAGTCGAGCCACCTGATGGTCAGTGGTCCCCGTCACCCATAGACAGGTAATACCAGGACATAACCGGCGCGTTGCCGACCGTAAAACGAAACGCGGTACTCGCATCACAACTGGCTCTTCAACACCACATCCGAAACTCGTGTGTAATATATTTACGTGTTTCGGTCGCAGTACCAGAGGACTGGTTTTCAAGGTGGTTCGTTTTGTGCCGGAAACGCGTCGGTTACACCACCAACGTTCGTGGGCATTGATGGCCACTCAGCATCAGATCTCTGCTCATTGAATTAAAAAAATACTTTGCTGATGAAAGGAGATGTTTCAAAATCTGGAAAAGTCAACATATATCACTTTTACAAATCGTTTTTTTTTTCTGGAATTTAACAATACGATTTCTTTAAGTGTATATCGATACGGTATATAGACTTCACGTGTGTAGCTACTCTATGGTCAAAAATGTTAACAGTGAACCGTCAGCTGTCATTCCAGTCGAGATGTCACATTGAGTTGCTGTCATTGCTGCGACATTGAGGAGCCTGACGAATTTGTATCACCTACTCTTGTTTGCGGACGAATTTAGCATATTCCACCACACTGCATGTTAATAATTACGGCAAACGCGAAGTATGGAAGCGCTCGAGCGTTATACAAATACAACAGATAAAGCATAAGAGATGGAATCAATAATGGACGGAGTTCCTTACATAAAAAATCTCCGGAATATAGAAAATAGGAAATAAAGGAATATAGGAATAAGTTTTCCTATTATGGCCACATGAGATTGTTCTGTATTTTTTTTCTATAGAAACTTCATGACAATAATTTTACGTAAATCTTAATTTTAAGTATCGCCCGTTCGTAAACATGATGTCCATTTTAAAATATTTCAGATTTATTCTAAAATTATTTATCAATAAATGTCGCAACAAACACATAACTTAATAACTAACAAATAATACAATTTAAAATGTTATCTACAACACAAAAGCTCAGATGGCTATAGAGACACCAAACAAAAGAACAATAAAGAAAATCAGTTAACAAACACAGAAGGTAAGGGGTACCAAGTTTTCTCGTCACAATTAAACAGATTATTTATTATATATATATTTGTACTGTTTCAGTACCTCGGAATCCCTTGGCGTGTACGTGATCCTGCCATCTGGTGAGAAGCTTAACGAGCTGATGGTGAAACAGGGGTTGGCTGTAGCGGGTAAGAGGAGATGTCACTTAATAATATCTTAACATTGTGCGACTTTTACTACAATAAATAAGCAAGCAATAATATAGGTACGTGGTAGCGTTTTGGTTGGTGCATGGCATTATAATTTACGTTCAACCGCGCCTGTGACAAATTGTGCTAAAGACAATGTCGAGTTGTATTATCATTAATAGTTAAAACACATCCGAAGGTTCTGTGTGCGTTGTGCAACGAGTGATCCATTTCGTTTTCAATGAACAATTGTATTGCATCTATGACCTGACGTCGAATATTAAATATATATCATTACTCTGTTAAGGTGGTCACAGTCCTTCAATCAATACTTGTACACCCCATTAGCAATAGACAACTAATTGGAATTAAGAGTCTGCCATTTGTTTACTAAATAAGACAAGTCAAAAATCTGACTATATATATAGCTATACATCCATTCTTTATAAGGAAGTGTCTTGACAACCCTTTGTACTGCACAATCTGAAAAGACATTTAAGGCTGTGCTATAATATAAAGGTGTTCTAACAGAATGATTAAAATTTTAGATTATAAAACTATAAACAAATATATTATTTATTGAATATAATGGGTACTTGTATCATGGTAAAATACTTGTTTCAGTTGACAAGAACCAGTCTGACAGGAGCCCTTCAGCGAGCCACGGCCCGCCCGAGGTGTCGGAGGCAGACTTCGACATCACCCAGATACCGGAATACGAGGACCCAGTCGTAGCGGTCACTGTGAGTGGATGTTCTTATATTTTAACCAGCAAAATACTCACGTGACACTTAAGATTGGAACAAAATGCACGTAGAAAAGCTCAAAGCCCAGCAGCTGACTCTGATTGAGTGATATTTTGTTTTATTTTTTTAAATACGCTCGTTGGTACATACCGTATTACGGTAAACATCGCTATTTTATTATCTATCTTGCGAAAAAACTTATGACCCGTGCCAAATCAATATTACATACTGTATATATATATGTAAGTACAACCTACATATGTGTCTGCCCTAATAATGGTACCGATGACTATCTTACGATGTTCTTTGTCGTGCATAACTTATTTTTGTGTGTTTGTGCTATTTATATTAAGTTACAATAACAATAATAAAAGCTTTTGTAAGTGAAACGTGGTATTTAATTAATGTATCCACAAAAACTACGTAAGATTATTGATCAGTCACCATCATCGATGCTAGAACAATAAGAGTTTTTTCACAGTTATTTCTAAGTTGGTTTTACATTAGATAATTAATACAAAAATTAATTATTTACTGTTGTAATTAATCATTGTTTTATTCAATAATAATTAATATACAACAATCGTAAGGACAAGATTTCGAATAGCATAAGAACTTCCAACACATCGCTTGGTCACTAAACCCACCCCCCCTAACTGGTGGGATTTTAGACTTCGTTAGACTGAATTTGAATTCAGCAGCGATCTGGCCCAGCAGTGGGCGAGTAATAAATTCAAGTCGAAGCGCCGCTAACTTGTTTCTGTACGCACACGTTGTACACGAAATAACTTCAATTACACTTCAGTCAAACTAAGAAAAACATGTCCTACGTCACAGATTTCGTAGTAAAAAAAAACTAACACAAAACTAAGGTTTGTCTCTCTCTTTCTTACTAAAAACAAGAGGAATGACTGTTCGCTAACTATTCGTGTATAAAATACGTATTCATACGTTGCCACGGCAACATAAGTAATAAATGAATTTTAATTACCCTCCTTTGTGTAGCATTTCTCGCTAGATGGCGTTAAAGTCACACTCGCTAAATAAGAATTTTATTAAAGGAGTTATCACATATTTTGCCGTTAAAATATATTTATTACCTTATCATATCTGTGATATAATTTATTTTATATACTGCATATTTGTCATAAATTAGAGTTGGAACTAAGTTTACGAACCGCGTATTTCAAACACGTACACGAACTTAGATAAAACATCTAGATGGCGTGGTGCTGACACCAGCAGTACGGACAAATAGATGGCGTTATAATTTATAAAATATTTGCGTGCTACGATATCTAATGTTTAAAGTTGAATTTTGGTTAACGTCCTTAAATAAAGTGTAGAAAAAAATATACGATAGAGGAAGTGCTTACAGTGAGCTTAATTTTTTTCTTTAAAATATTTTCGTCAAATATAAATCACTGATAAATAAATTTAAAAAATAGTTGATTGATATATAAAAAAAAAAAATTACTCCAATTTTAATCCTTCATTCAAACATATTTTAGGGATACCACAATCGTGACGAAATGGACATCTGCAAGCACTACAAGGGCGGGCCAGAGAAAACCTGTTACAAAGGCTCGCGGTGCACCAAAAAACATGTTCTTAAACATCCAGGTAACTCTTTATATTTAACGTCACATCAATCTTTTATCGTTCTAGATTCTTCATAAAACTTAGTTTAATTACTACGAACATTTGACTCGTCGTATTGTTCGGGTTTGGGTTTTAAAATCGGCTTAAAACATAAATGAAGGCTGTATTACATTCGTACACTTGGTACGCGAGCACATGTTAGTTAGCTAGGAGACGTCACAACGGAAAGAGGCGCGGGCGCCGGCTTCTGTCTGTCTTCCTCCCCGCGCCCCGCCCGTGCAGCAGGCTTGTACACTAGGGATGTTATGGATATGAAGTTTCGGATCCGGATAAGGATACGGATATATTTATAATTTTTAACCGGTTTCGGTTACGGTTATGGATATGAAATTATTTCGGATTATCCGATTGTTTCGGATAATTTCG
>DWPT01008117.1:0-10395 GCA_018251895.1 Agathymus mariae mariae
TTTGGTTTGGATAGGTGAGCCCGTTCTTGAGTTATAAAACTACAACGAAAAGTGGCATTGATTTTTATATATATAGAATCCAGTTGTTGTCTAAGAGTAAGCAACCAGTACATCTTTGCCACTTTTTTTCTTTGCTTCTCTTGGCTAGAAGGCTTTCGCAATGCCCATGAAGATTCCAATGCCCACAACATTTTTTTTTTGTTTAGACAACATTTCTCACGCACAGGATTGCCAGCCACGGCACGGCGCAGACGTTTAGTCAGCACTAGCGTTGAGAACCCTTTTCAAGAGCTCTTTTGTCATCCATAGCTTTCAACTCGCAAGCACGTACAGAATGAGACCGCTAAGGGTAAAATACTGTAGTGACATTGGAGATATACTGTACACTCTGCTCCGTTAGTTATTTGAACGAAATGTATCACTTTTATCTCGTAAGTGGGCAGCTTGTTTCATGATTGTTGAGCCTCAGGTGTTCAAAGGCACGTATCAAATATCTGTTGAGTCTTTGTTTCACAATTTAAACTGGCGTCTAGATAAAAAAAAAATGTGTATTACACTCGAAATCTGATTCTTTGTAGAAGGTGACATTTATTTTTTATTTTGTTTTATGATATACGGTTTTTAACTACAAAAAATTTACTAGATAAATAAAAGTTTACATATTATTATAAATAAAATTGTTACGGGACCCTATTCGATCCAATTAAATTGTGGTGATAGACATAAACAGCGCTTTACGTCCACAGTGACTACGTAATCTCAGATTTGGACAAAAAATTAAATTGACTCGGTAAACAATACAGACAAGCAAACCGCACAATGTAACTAACTATAATTTAGCTTATAATTTACATCATTCATGGGAAATAAAACATCAAAATACCCATGTATTGTCGTTTTGTAAAAAAAAGAAACTAGCATAGTCTTTTATTTTAAAAAGAAAACAAAGACACAGCGTCAACAAGAGTCTCAAACGACAAATTCAAACCTCCTCTAGTTGTAACAAAGGACTCGCACTCTGACCCACTTCCGGGGCATATCTTTTAAAATGTGAAAGTAGGTCCTTTTGGCGCAGGGCAAAGTATTAATGTCTGTCTAAAACAAGCCGTCGCAAGTTTGAAGAGAATGCTAACGACGCCACGGAACCAGTTCCTTTATTCATATTAATGCCAACCAGTGCTAGCTGCACTTATGTTTAATTATTTTTTTTAAACGCTCAAACAATTTGTTCTAGAATTCTTGGACTACGGGTTGAAAATGACACTAATCAGTTATTATACATAACTAGTCGAGCTCTATTATTATTGTACTTTGTATATTACAGATGGGT
This sequence comes from Agathymus mariae mariae, assembly GCA_018251895.1. Classification (NCBI taxonomy): domain Eukaryota; kingdom Metazoa; phylum Arthropoda; class Insecta; order Lepidoptera; family Hesperiidae; genus Agathymus; species Agathymus mariae. The sequence continues at coordinate 1,331 of DWPT01008117.1, forward strand.
CGCTTTTATCATTCGTTATCAATGAATGATCACTACCGCTCGTAAATATATCGAACACCGGAGACGACATCGACGCATTGGCCGGCCGAACAGGAGACAAAAGACCCGCTTCTTTATGAACCTCGTGCCCATAGCAGCGACACGGGAAGTTCTCTCAATAGTTTTCAAGTACTAGGTAGGAATTGTCGAGTCTGGTGAGGATTCGAACTCTTCATTGGACAAATAGGGATCACTTCCAACTGAGTTACAATGTCGCTGCATAATAGAGGTTTAAACAATCCGACTAGAAAATAAATACCACGTTGTGTGTGTATATATGTGTACACACGTAGACTTTACAAATGCAAATTACAAAACATTATTCAATAAAGCTTCGCTTTCAGCTAGTTCGAGCTTAGTTAAATTGAGATACACAACATTTGGAGCGATAAAATCAATGTAACTTGTGTCATAGAAAGAATAAAAAATCTACGAGAGTTCGTCTACTGAAAACCGGTTTGAATATTGAAGTGCAAAGAATTAGAGTTGGTTAACTTTTTTGCTATGTCTATGATTCATATTTGATTATAAGGTGTCGTCATCGAAGGTAGTTCACAAAAAGAGCAGGAAACGAATAACAATGTTGACGTATGTACGATAAAAACGAAACGTAAATTGTAATAAAAAAGTGTCCACAAATATTTTACAATTTAAATCGTAGATTATTTATAAATAAAAATGAAATAGCCAGCAGCTACCCGACAGACGTTTGTTTGCCGATTTGTCTAAGACGCGAACATTATTATGTAAATAAATGCATTATTAAAAAATGTACGGCGAGAATATGACCACAAACTATAATATATATAATAAACAATCGATCACAACGCACCTGATTCGTCATAGATTAACGATTGACTACATATAATAAACAAATATATTATTGAAAAAAACAAAACCATTTCTAAGATATACTTATTTATTGTACACAATAAATCCGGTTAGAATTACGGTACAACCCTGACGTAAAACGCCAGCTTATCAAAAACTTCCAAGTATTTATTGTCAGCAAGTGCTCACAGTCTGACAGCTCGTGTCAATCGTACGGAATCGATCGAGTAAGACAATGTCGAACGCGAACTACCGTTGACGGTTCTTTAGAACACCCGTGCTTGCAGAGCGCGCTGACATTTCCAGTTGCTATCGTTGTTGTTAGCAGTAGTAGCTGCAAGAATTTCTCAAATTTGGATTGACGACCCGATCAATCCGTTTCGGAGTAGAGCGGTAGAATGCAGCTATTGGCCTTTGGCCGTGGCCGAGGAGGATCTGATTTGAACCGGCAATGGAAAAGCCTACACAATCTGTAAGTATGTCACTCATATTCATTTATTTGCCGTATGTGTAACGGTATAACGGTGGTATATGTCATGTATTAAATGTAATCGTTTCCAATTAAAATGTCGAGTTACAAATCATCATGTTATTCTTATGATTTAAATGGCAAGTTAATTAAATCAAAAATATATTAAATAATAATAATATGACAAGCAGTATGTATCTATTCTAATGTATATATTCTAATGTCACAGAACATTTAAACAACAAAGATATCTCCAACATCTTACTTACTTTATTAACAGAATAAAAACAGTTTTTCGTTATATAGTTTGTCCTTCAATTTGTTAGGTAAATAATTATTAACGGTCATGCAGTTGTAACTTTTACTATATTTAACAGTTTGTTTTTGTATGGCAATACAAATTTATCATAATTATATAATAAGAAAATGTTTAATTTTCTTTCGATTCAAAACCGAATCAGCTAATCCAGATTAACAGGCATACTCAAAGATAAACTAGATTTGATGACTGATATCGTTATCTCTATATGCCTGCCTGTTTTGAACACTTACCAAAGTAACAGACCATAGACCGATATATTTTTATAAATCCGGTCGTGAATGCTACTTCGCGTTCGTTGTGTTACGAGCAGATCCCGATTGACATTTTCATTTCAATGCTGATATTTCGCAAATCGGTATTATTATAACAAGTATTTGAACAAGCGAGGTACACAATGTATGATCAAAAGCAGGATTTATTTTCTTAAACAATTATATAGGTGATGTTTAGAAACAAAACCTAGTCTAAATACAAATTTAATCAAAAACGTTAAAGCTGTTTCCGCGAGATATGCGAAATAAGTTTAAGAATTTTTCATTGAATTTTACATTCATATTCACTCTAGTATTTCGCCATTGCTATACTTCAGGAAACCTTAGTCTTAGCATTTGAAAATAGCACCCGTGCTGAGCTAATAACCGGACAGACAGACAATATTTGATTTCGTGTCAGGATACGCAGTTTATTTCACTTCGACAATCGTGTAGATCACAGGTATTTCACTTCGTAACGAGAGAAAACTCTTTGCCTTCGTATTCGGAATCCGAATGATCGGCTAGCGACCCTCCCCTTTATTTATATCGATTTCCAGGCCTTCCATACTTTTCTATAATTTTCGCATATTAAGCAACAACACTTTATACTGAAGTTGTTTTTACGTTAAGCTTTATTATAATTTTCGAATAAATATTTAATATACATATTCATTCCAGTTTTTTCTCATGGTCAGAAAAGATAAATATCTGGAAAAAGGCCGAATTACCGACGCAGAAACCTCGTTATTCAACCAAATTTTTTCTAGCAAAAGCAATTAGAGTCTTTGTCATACGACCAGTAAATGCTACATTGAGGTTGTAACACCTATTATGCAATAAAGTGTTATGTGATAAGCAGATCGAGCCATTTAGTTTCGTCTCTAGAAATTAAAAATTTGAAATTAGAATTTTTTTTTTAACTCAATTTTATTTCAGATGGCAAAGACATGTCAGAAGCCTCTGAAGCGCAGAACTTCCATTTCGATTACTCACTAGCTAGCACACTGGAGCGGCATGGTGGAGTACTCTCAAGATTTCCTCAATTACAATCTTGTGCCTTGTAAGACTCTAATAGGTTGGAGTCAAAACACCTAACACTATACCACACCTACGAATAGATTACCTTCATTGAACAAAGACCGCGTATGCATACACAAATGCTATTATACATGCTTTACTTATATAAAACAATTTGTTACAGATAACAAAGCTTTACTTAACTACGCTTAAAGAACATTGTATTAATATAAATTATAATAATAGTATTTTAATAGAAAACTTTGTATGGTCATTCGAAATGTATTTTGATAATATGGTAGTCCGTGAACTATCAACTGACTTTAACATCTTTTTAAGTAATACACTTATTCGCTCTGATATTTTAGATATAGAAGACATTTATTGAACAAACGTTATCTTTAAATGTACTTCTCTATTATTGCCTGTGAACATACTGAATCAATTATTCCACTTGTCATCTGTTATATGCCATAACAAAGTACGGTATGGTGCAATTGCTGGTTTGGCTTTCTATACCAAATTTCAAAAACATAAATTACAAATGTTTAAGATGATAAATGCGTTTAATAAGCTTACCACGCTAAGTGTAACAAATTATTTTACATAATATTACAATTGCGCGAATATTTTATGAATTTCTCTCCTCACTTGTGCAAAGTTGTACTTTACGCGCACATTTATGTTTTAACCACACCAACAAAATCAATAATTGAAACAAACCATCCAATTCTACGGTCAGAATCCGTCCCTGGCAAACTACTCCTCCAAGTTCAGCCCTGGGCCGTGATCCGTTGTACCGTAACACCGACACTAAACGACCGCGGTCCACCGCCGCGCCGCTAAATTAGTTGTTGGCAAATAGTTGATAACGGACAAACAAAAAAGGCACGGATGCAACGTGATCCAATCAACCGTTGACTGCTTTCACTCTCCGATCTGTTTGTTATCGTAAAGGTTTTCTGTGCTAAATTATATGACCCGATTTTTTGTTTATAATAATAAACTAAGTGTAAGCGTAAGAATAATGGCGTTAAATCGCGTCTCCTACTGTACGATAGTAGACGAACTATGACACGACTACTTTTGATATTTGTAATGTTTACTCACGCCTAAAATTATAATTAATGACAAATATTCTAGCATGTTTAAATCCTATTTACTTCGGATTGCAGTTTGACTTATTTAATATAGTTATTCATTTGTCATTATTACTCAGGAACGTCAATTAGGATGTCACAAACTAGAAATTTACGAGTATGTATAGTCGAGGCCAAATTATTTCCCCATTAAAATTAGTATTAATAATGCGACAATGTTACTTTGGCCGAGCATCAACTCGTGATGTAATAGAATTTTAGTACAATAAATATACCAAGCGATGCTAGCGAGTGTCGACTCTACGCTTATGATAGAATACAGCATTCGTACTAATGTATTTTGAAATAGTCTCTATGCCGTGTGACATAATTAGAATAGACAATTATAGTGATAGAAGTGACATAGACAAAAGACATTTCGTACGACTTAATAAACCTAACGAACGTTTTTAGAAGATAATCTTATATCAACGTTTTACTACACAGCGTCCGACTTGGAATTGTCAGAAGCGTTCAATTGCGACGGTCATTTTTTACGTTTGAACTTCAATGCCTGCTTCAAGACCCAAGTGGACTTTTTACAACATGCGGTCAGCCAAACTACGCGTTGCCAACGAAATGCTAATAAGTTGTCGAATGTCGAACGATGCTTTAAATATCAAACAGTTTGTCATATCCGTAAACTGGAATATATTTTTCAGGTCACTGCAGTCGGGTGATGGAGTTTTCTTCGTTTTGCTTTTGGTGGTTGAACTTTTTAATTTTTTGCTTTTTATTTGACATTGGTATCAAAATGTTAGCCACTTTCTCTATAAATACATTAGAAAGTGCAATCTTTAATTATAGATTTATTTTAGTGAAAGCAGCAAAGACGAATTCGATGATCTTTGCGGCTCATCGATATCTGCTTTTTGCACGATAGCGCATTATGCCAATATAAACTGCTATTAACACATTAAACGTAATCTTTTATTTGTTATCATATCATTAGGATAATATATCTAAGTACAATGGTGTTTTAAAACGCATGAGCGTAGCACTCATAGCATTATTGTTTTAACCGCTAGTGAGTGATCAACGATACTAGTCGAAGTTGAACGCGGCCATAGATGAAATTGATAACAGAAATTATAAGGGAATTTAAAACACGTAAAATAGAAATAGCCAGGGGTTGCCATCAAGAGGCATACCTATATTCTTGTCGGCGTACATAAAGACTTTCTCAGACGCTGTGAGATTCCTAGAAGGTTACGTCGCTAAACCAAATTATAGTAGGTTAGTAGGTATATGTTCCAGACCTCTTCGGTTTCGAATGGAATTATTTGCTGTGTAATATATTGTATAACGTAGTATAACAATATATAACCAGATTCACACTTATAGATATTGATTTAACACATTTATTGTTTTACGAGTGCCAAAAATTTATTGAAAACTTGAACCACGGCTACATGATATTTTCCGCCTTGAAATATGACATTTTTCATGCCATGTTGTTTTTTTGCCTTCATGATAATGTGTATTTTAAATGCGCCTGACTTTTGAATAATATTGCGAATGGATATTCGTCGTCATAAATGAACGCGATCCCATAAAACCCATATTTAATATAGATCCCAATGTTCGGCTAAGCTAAATATGACGTTAGATAGCTCATTAAAATGAACAATCGTTACTGTAAATGTAACAAAGACCTTATAACTCCAATATAAACAAGTTTAAACAAGTTAAATTATAATTGCCATTTAATATGCAATGACTTGGTAATGATGCCAAGACGTAACTCAAACTCCGTTTGGCAATTCGCTTTTTGTAAAGAATATTGAATGGAAATAAGTTTCGCAAAAGGAAATTAACTAAATGACGCAGTCATACTTCCTATAGACATTAAGATTTCTTTAACGAGTTTTTAACCCAGAATTAAACTATGGTTATCGCATTGTTTTCAATTCAAAATTATGATGTAGATTCGATCAATATAGACGACTTTTTGATAGTTTCCACAAAACATATGTGTTTTAAATATAATTGTTAGCAAATTCATCTATTATTTAAATAAATATTAAAAATTAAATATTTATAAAATAAATATAAATTATTTAAATAAATTCTGAACTGAAACCTACACTGTACGTTTTTCGGGAACGGTTCACAAGCGGTAGCTCGCCGAAATCCGCATGTAGCGTCAAACTTCAACTGGCGACCGTTCTATCGAACTAACAGGCGCGACTGAATTATTCTACTGAAAGCTTTCACGCGACGATAGCGCGTACGAGAATGATCGATACGGAACCATTTATTTCAGAATTACAGAAACATTGCAAATAAAATTTGAGATGCGTCAATAGAAAATGATGCTTCACTAGATTAATATATTAGTTTTATCGAAACGATGGTACTTAGGCATGCAGGGAGATGATAGGTGGTCAAATTATCAGTCATTTATAAAGTGAGAGTATTCATAATCAAAAAATTTCGGATAACGTGTATCTACCAAGACAGCTATTATTGTGATAAGTTAGTTTATATCTCAACACGAAACGGATTGGAATTCTGCGTTTTGGGTACGCAGTGAAAAATGTTGTTTGTTTAACACGGTTGGAAAAATAAAGGTTATATTAATATAGCATACAAGTAAGCAAATAAGAGGAATAGAGGAGAATAAAGATGCACACAGTCAAAAAATTCAATAACATGGCAGTTTGGTCAATCAATCGTTTACTTTATCTATCTTATTTTACCATTTTCAAAAAACCATTTTGATGTATGGAAACATAGCGAGAAAATCAGCATACCTGACATATTTCCATTATGCTATCTGCCAAACATTAATCGCATACTTGTGAGACGAAAATCGAGCCCAGCTATGAGACTATCTCATGATAATCGGGCTGTGACGATGCAAATTTATGGACACCTACAACTCAAGGCTATGTTGTTAAGGAAGACAATGTGTTCGTCAAATAGCATGACATCGACTGGCTCGTAAGTTGTAACGTATTGTAAATTGTTGTAAGCTATATACATAGTAACATGTAGCGTCTTGTTTGTGAGCCGTTCATTGTACCTAATGTCGATGCCATTAACGTGTCCGTATTGTAAAAACTGGCAGGTCGCCACAGACGAGTGCGGTGTCACGTCCGCGCGTGAACGGCGTGACGAGCTGTGACTCCAGTGTCCTTATTGCACGGTCGCTGGTAAAGCGTCAGGGACAAATGGCTTCAATTTTTTTTAGTGCAGGTAGTAGAAACACTATTCACCAACACACCTGCAATCGGTGCCGTGAAGTATATAGACTCTAGAAAGTTTCGTTTTGTAGTGTTAGAGTTAATGGCAGTTGTAAAAAGAAGTTTCTTGTCAATCTCCAAGAGAAGCTGTATGATTTAAGAGTTCCTTCAAATACGACTTGGTTCTAAATTTGTTAGATAATTGCAAATAAACACATCACAATGTAAGTCTGAAATGATCGAACTGAAACAATGTATCGTTTTACACAATGGATCCACAGAATTCGTATATTGATGTACGGCTACAGTATACTAACAAATTGATTACATTATCGGTTTCATTAAATGGATTCGCTTCATTTTATTAGGCATACGTAGCGTCTGTCACGTTCGTCGTAAGACAGCACGTGCGAGCTATCAGTGCGGAGCGTAAACGTCATACAGCTGAATAAGATTATTGTGTCTTCCTTAAACGAATTTACGTGGCAACGGGTCAACAGTCTTATTAACATGTGAGACTATGTTACGACCATCGATGCCGATAGTGAGAATGAATAAACCAACAAAGCCTAACGAACTCTTTTAACAAAATGACCAATAAGTCGACAGTTAATTAGTGCGGGGCTAAAGGAGTTCCAGAAATTGTAAAGCTTAAGGAACAGTATTGAGTGTGAGCGATCTATGAAATACAACCAACCATACTAAATATTTTGTTACAATGTAATTTTGCATATACACGTACCTTGCCGTAATGACGAAATACCTAAACTATCATCTTTTCGCTGACATCTAAAGCGATAGGGCACGAAAGTAGCGTATTCTTACTAAGAAAACATCGCCACTTGGCGTGATGAGGGATTTAGGATAAGTTATAATAGATAAAAGAAAAAGTGTATTCTATAGTGTTTACTACCCACATGCTTTTTATTTTGTTTCCCGAACTTGACTAGGTCACACAGACGTAAACTGTCCAGGCAAAGGCGTTAATAGTGCATTTTTTTTAACACATATACAAATTTTATTTCAAAGCCCCCATTGTGTAACTTTAACTTTAATTTCGTAGTGATTGTTATACTTACCGCTACGACTGTAGTTTCTTGTATTAAAATCATTCGCTTACCTGTAAAAGTACAAAATAAATATTTAGTAAATGAATTACACATACATAATATCCTATTTTAACGATTTCAAAGTCAATTATCCAAAAATATTTGTATATATATATTTATATAATACGTAGGCAGAAAACGCCATCAGGCATCATGCACACCTTTGTAAAACCAAGTTTTTAGGTCACACAATAAAGGTTAAATATGTAAATAAAATATTTTAGTAAATGTCTACTAAAAAAAGAGCTTTGATCATTGCTACATAAATCTACTTAGCCTCAGGTAATAAACAAATCATGATCCAATGACTTCAAAGAGATATTTTAAGAAATGTCAGGTATATTTTGTAATGGACTTTTTTTAATTTTAATCAGCTCGTTCACAATTGCGAACTTTTTTTGCGCCGTTGTTACCTCGGGCGGCATCACAAACGATGTGTACGAGCATGTGAATACTAAATTACATTTTTTGCACGATCCGCTTCAGATGAGGTGATACCAAGTACACTTAAACAGTCGCGAGAGTTAAATCGTCGAAGATGTGGGCGATGGATTATCATTCATCTTTCGTATATAGCTAATATTGCCGCAATCAAGGTCAAAGGGAGACAGACGTCTGGGCTCCCCCATCACTACATATGTACTACGAGCTAAGAAAATGTGGGTCATCATCGGTAACTGAGAGTAAAAACTTGAGA
>DWPT01008118.1:0-10394 GCA_018251895.1 Agathymus mariae mariae
CAGGTAAGTAGGGGGTCTACCCAACACGGAAAAACATGGCAAGGGGTCTACGACACAAAAAAAGTTTGGGGAACTCTACTTTAGACAAACAGTAGAAGCGTGGTTGTTAATGCAACGAAACACTTCAAGCGACTCTGCCATCTGAGGTCAGTGTACACGAACTAATTCGAGTCTATGGTTTGGTGTACACTTTTTAATTCGTCCATGAACTCAGACTGTCTTGTGAGGCTACACTGTATCGACCGACCAATGACTGGACTCTGCCAATAGATTTGAGGGTTTTAAAATCGATCGACACACGATTGAAACAAATTGAAGTCATATCAAAAACATTTATACATTGGTGGTACAAATCAAAGTAGTGCCTACAACCATGCATGGACAATATTTTCCGCACACGTTGATCATGACTATCTATATTAACAATAAAACTGTAACAAGAAAAATCTGTTAAGATTTGTTATCGTATGAATATATTTTGAGAAGTTTTTTTTGTCTGCGTGTCCGTCTGTACAAGGATAACTCTAAACGGATAAAGATGATTCGGGGCGACTTGGAACCATTGTTAAGATCATTAACCTTTGATAGTTTTTGACCAGGAAAAGGTTCTATTCATGCGGACCGATGGCGGGTAAACAGTCTTAGCGTGGTGAAGTAGACTCTAAACTTGAACTACGAAAGACCCTCCATCGGCCCGCTAACAGGTTGAATCCAAGCATACAGAAATCAGATCTACAGAAAACATACCAATTTAATTAAATTAAGAACAAACGCATCACAAATGTTAAGTTTATTGTGAATGGTAACTGGTAACATCTGAATCGTGGTGTCTCTTGGCAGGCCAAGTATTGACCATGCATGCTCACAAGCGGACTAGTTACGTCAGTAGCCAGCCTAACAATTGTTTATATACAAATACATCTGTCGTTATATACACTGCATTACAAAAACTACCTTTACTAATACTGGCCACAACACCATACATCTTCCGAATGAACAACAATATAAAATGGGTACATTGTATCGATCCAAAACTCACTATAGGATGGTTGGAGGCTATTTACAACTTAACTGTTTTCGCCTTAATCTAGGACTCGTTAGAAACTGATTCAATTACAATAGGTTGTGACACGACATCTAAGTTATCTTGTAATACTATTGTTTCCTTTAATTCTTTCTCTTTGTTAGGATTTAACAATTCAGATTCTTCAACAACTTTATTAACTACGGGTAAATTATCAATTGATTTGTTTGTGACTGGCTCATGTTCTTCATCTTTAGCTATTTTTACTCCATTAACCTGGGGAGTTTCAACTTGGACCACTTTCAATTTTGGGTCACATTCGGCTTCTGTTACTTCTACATCAGCAATATTTGTATCATCTACTACCTGATTTACCAAATCATTATTTGATAATACTTCATTATTTATTTCTTCAACAACAGACTCTTTGGACACGTTATCACCATTTTCATCGTCATTAACTATTTCTAGGTCACAGAGGTTAATATTTGCCATGTTAATCGCGTTAATGAGACTAGTCATAGTTTTACTGTCTATCTTGTCTTCTGGACTAGCGTTTATTTCGGATTCAACATTAATGTCAGACGGTGTATTAGTAGTAGGTTGTATTTCCTCTGAATTACTTTTAGTGTTAGAATCGTCACTTTCTTGTTCTTTTGATTCAGCTTTCTCTGCAGCTTGTTTCCGAGCGAGTTTTTCAGCTTTGTTTTTCTTGGATTTCGACTTTTTAGATTTCTCTGGTTTAGCTGGCTCCTCCTTGGCGGTAGCGTTGTTGCTGGTTAACGTGGTCAATTGACTTTGAATGTGTGCCAGACTCTGCCTCAATTGTGCACAATTTGCTGCCATTGCGTCCACCTGAAATAGATATATAAAATTCAAATATTTCAGCTAAATTAATCAGTACAGAAAAATTAAATTTAGCTTTGCATCATTTCTCTATATTCTATATCCCTTACCTTGGCATTAGAAGCAAGTTTCGAGGGCTGTGGGCAAGGAACGGGCGGCGGTGGTGGTAAAACTGGTACCGGAGGTCTTTCAATGTTGTTTTCTTTCAGAGTGTTCAAAAGAAGTGTCCTTTCCGCCTGTAAAACAACCAATTTACATACACCTGTACATATATATTTTGAACCTTTACAAACTGGAATATACTTTTACTTATGACAGCAATCTTCCATAATTTTTTTGAAAACAAAATGTGTAAAACTTTTCTATTTGCATTCATCACTAAACATTCAAGTAACCTATTTTATAAACTTAAGAACACTCACTCTGGTTGCAATCAACATTGCATGTGGTTCTGATTTTATTGATCTTATAACTCCAAAGTACCAGGCTGTCGACACACCTGTCATTCGTTATTAGGACCCCTAATAGATTTTTGCCTGTGTATATATTTTATAATTAAAAGTAACTCAAAATTACCACGGAACAATACTAGATTATAAAAAAAACATTATTATTGTTTGCACCTGTAGTGTTCTACATAAGCTTTGCATCTGGTTCAAGTGCCTTGTAGTGGCCCCACACCGCTCCTCACTGGCCTGTCTCTCCCCACACATGTCCAGGAGGGCAGCTTGGGATGTCTCCCATCGCTTCTTCCACATTAGAGATTCCTTCTCCAATTTTTGAATTTTCTTCGACATCTGATTATTATTTTTTTAAACATCAAATTAGGCAGAGAATAAATTTAATGTAACTTTTTAATTAGTATGTTGCTTTTCGAAACAAGAATTGTCAACAATGTAATCAAAAACGTGCTGAAAAGTCAGCACTTTCCTTGAAACAACAGAAGCATTCTTTGTAGCAAGCATATATCATTGCTATTGGGTAATTATTATCACTATAATTTAACTATTGGGAATGATTTTTGGAAATTATACATTGTAAATGTAAGCAGTCAAATATGTTTTTTTTTGTCAAATTTTTGGCATACTTTTCATTTTCAGCTCAAACTCAGTTTTCCACTAGAGATTACATAAATATGATAAAACATGAATTAAACATGAATTGAGCAAGTAGAAATCAATAGAAATTTTTTTTTTGTTATAATTATAATTCACAAATTACATCTATAAAAATATCATACCTTTTCCATCTGTTCCTTGAATCCACCAAACATTTGGTTACTCTTCACTAAGGCATTCTGGAACTCATCATACTTATCAGTGTACACAGTCAACTGACCCTTCAGAGCCGTCTCCTGGCCCTGGAGTTCAAGTATCTTGGCTCTATATTGAGCCAGGGTGACCTTAAGCTGCTCCATCTCAGCTAGAATCCGCTCTTTCTCCGCCTGATGTTCCAATGCGGCCTTCTGGAGCTTGGCATCCGATAACTGAGATTCTAGAGACATTTGTTTTGCCATTTTGTCTACCTGGAGTTGTAACCATTGATATTGATGAAGTAAATAGTACAAATGATGACCTTAATGCTCAATGCATTCTCTTCCAGCTAACTATTGGACTAAGCAGACAAGCAAGAAGAACCGTCTATAAAGTTTGAATATAAGGATATAAACACATACAAATATCTATACACATACAGAAATAAAAAAATTGATATAAACTTATATACACATGAATGCCGGATGATAGATACATAAATAATGGATATCGGAGATTGCAAATGGATGCAAATAGCTGTCTAGTAAGTGACCTTTTAATTTCTTATAAATGTCAACTTACTACAGGGTTTTCTGTTGCCATTGGAGAGGGAGTTCCTCTAGTGGGCAACCTCAATAGTGAAAGATTTGGAAATAAAGCCAGATATAGAGATGATAAGACTCAGTAGAGTGAAGCTCACAATCATGGAAAAAACATAAATACTGGAATTTGAATTTTATGTAATCTAGAGACTAAGAATGAAGAGAATACCAGAAAGTAAACAAAGTCTAACATGCCGTCGCTAATAGATAGGAAGCTATTTAAGGTTATTAATAATAAGAGGAAATATGCATATATTTATGCAGACAAAAGACAAAGTAAGCTTTATTATTCATGAAATAATCCAGCTTGTCAGCGAGAGCCTCATTTATATCCAACAAACACATAACATCATAGTTGAAAATAGCTGTGATTTTGTTTCAATTCAGAGAAAGTTTCCGAGCCGGTTAAGTGCTGATAGAGAAACAATCAAGATGCAAGAGATTCACTAATTTTCACATTCCTGCTTAGCGTTTTGTTAACAAAAATACCAAAGTCTTTACCACTAGCTGGATAGGAAACAGTACAGTCTTAAAACATTTCGGGGGCAACAGAGTACATTTTTAATTCAGCTACATGGGTGATCTTTCTACAAGAATATTTAGGCATTTGTCAGGATTGTTAGTTTTCTACTTTATATCAATATATGTCTTTTTTTCTTTGTGTTTTGTCTGTCAGCATTAGTGTGGGTTGGTTAATTGACGTCATTGTGGGAAATACGCATGGTAATAATATAATCCTGTGGGAATACTGATGTGCAAAAACCTACCTGTTGTTCTCTTAGTTGATACTGTTGGACAACACTCTTGAATCTTTCAGTGAGGCTGATGTTATCATCCCGGAGCTTAGTATTCTTTTCATTATTCTGCTGTAGTAAAGTAGTAATCTCTGTTAATGTATTCTGGAACTTGGCCTGAGTTTCCTTGCGACGTTCCTCCTCTTCCCTGATTCTGAGGAGAGATTCTTCCTGAAGTAAAAATACGAAAAGTTATGCTTCTGCATGATAAACTTAAAGATATTAACCAATTGCTATTTTAAAATTGATAGTAAAATTGTACAGCATCCCAAATGGTTTTTACAAGTTTAGCAACTTCCAAGTATTGTAGTTCACACCAGATATCAGTACAACTCTAATTTAAGTGCCGAGTACTCTGCATTGTGCAATGTACTGCACTGCCAGAGTAGACAGAGTATGCAGTACTATTATGCAATGTAGCTTAGTCTAGATAAACAAAATGGGAATCACTATATACTAAAATGCAACATTGGTTAAAACACGGTTAATACTAATAATATGTTTATCCTATACAAATTTTAATGCAATATATTGTTAAATGTATACCACATTCCTATCTTTATTATTTATTAAGTTTACCAACAGTTGGTGCTTTTTTCTTAAATCTATAACTAATTACAGGTATTCATTTAGGGTAATTAATATTTGAAAGAGAGTGGTCAAGAAGTTATTGCTTTATATAATTTGTATATGACAATATTGTTTATTTGTGTGACATATTGACCTAATATAAGTTTATACTCTTAGAATATAATGAGATATTTACCTTTACTGCCTTATTTTGTTTCTGTAACTCACGACAAAGATTTTCCAGCTTAGATTTGACCAATACAACTTTATTGTATTCTAATTGTAACTGATCTCTCTCCTTCTCGATTAGTGCAAACCGTTTGTCTGTTTGTTTGATAAAAAAATGTAGTTTCCTATTCTCATCTGAAGTTTGAGCAAACTTTTTACAGACAAGGGAAAACTTTTCTTCCATGGTGGGAATTGTGTTCAGAGACTTCATGAACTGTTCTACATTTTTATCAACTTTCAATCTCTCTTCCCTTTTAGATTTTTTTAATGTTTCTTGAGGTGGTGGTTGATGTGCTGTTGTGTCTTCCTGCAATTATGCAAGTTGATTTCTACACTGACTGATTTTATATGTAGTATCTTTTTTAAATTCAATGAAAATTATGTAACTAGCAATCAAATGAGATTAATAAAAAAACAAATAAAACAATTGTTGCTCCAAATCTAAATTCTATGTTTATGATACCAGACAACTCTTGAGAATAAGAATTTCGTAACAATAATAATTAGATGATAAAAGATTTTAATACAATTCAATAAAACATTACAAACTGAACATCTATAACGGAATCATAACATAAGTTTTGTCAATATTTTCTCCAGACAAGGTTTTCATAACCACCAACTTCACATTGCCATTTAAGGATATGATAATTAACAGAATTTCGGCATCAAGTTGTCTTGCCCCATAAAAGTCCAAACCACGTGAAACTTACTTCTGAACAGAAATATCATAAACACTTCGAGTTCTGGCAAGTAGCCAACACGAGTATAGGTTAACTTTTCTAACTTGCTGCAGCTTATTTTTAACAAATTTTGCTTTTCCATTACTTCTAATATAACGATTAAAATGTAACAGCAATTATACATTTATGTAACTATAAATGGATGCCCTAAGTAGTGATAAAAAACAAAAATTAACCAGCCGACATCCGATAGTATTCTATTTATAAAATGCAAATGAATAAATGAATTTTTAATTCCTTACGGCTGTATTATTATGATCTAGCGTCAAAACATTTGCTGCATTTTCCTTGGGGGATTCCTCTCCAGTTACTTCCATTGTTACACAGTCAAATTATTAAACAAATTAAATTAAAGCACAAAACAAATCAAAAATGTGAAAGCAAGCACAGAGTACATTAGTACAAGGAATAAGAGGGCGAAAGTGAAGTGAAGTGAATTTTATTGCATGATTGAAACGAGCGGTAATGCAATGTGCATTAGCGATTATTTATTCGATATTGATAATTGCCTTAATCGATCACTTTAAAAAAGTAAATTAAAGAATATTATTACTTTTTAAGAATCGATTAAATTTTCTCCAGTTAGCTAACATTAATTTACTGCAATTTTATTTGGTATAACTATGATATTTTACAGGTTCTTAGCATGCGCTTAAAACTATGCCTCCCTTTAATCATTGACGTTTAATTGAAAAAAAAAGTTTTAAGGATATGTGCTAATAATTTTTCAGCAGCATTAACGTAGTAAAAATTATAGATTTTATGATTACAATTAATATTTCAATAGTTTGTACAGTATACTGTGTTACTCAAAATTTAGATTTGTATCTGTATCTTTAGAAGTTAAGCAAATTTATAATGGTAAAGTAGTATTGTTAAAATAATATTATATTAGTATTAACATTTTATCGATTTAAATTTATCGAGTTGTATTACAACATAGTGCTTGGTAATCATATAATTCAGTTTAGAAATTAATGTTGTTACTTTTGCGCAAACTTTAATAGTTAATAAATAAATAAATGTTTCGCTCATATTTACTTGAAAAATAAACAGTTTTATTGATATTACACAATAATTATTTAATTTCTGGACAGAAAAGCCGACAAGAACTAGTTATATGCGGATACTTTTTTAATTGCCATGTTTATTCTACTAAATTTGTAATTTTATTTAAATTTTACACAGTAAATAGTAATTTATAGAATACTTTATTTGCTATTTTAATTATATCTTCAGGTTTTGTAATGTGATAATATATTTAACTTTCTTTCCTGATATCCGAATACCATTCCTTACCTGTTCTATTAACCGTTAACTCATTCGTTCCTATGATACGGTATAAGATCATGAAGATGCTTATCGTACATTTTTTATCTATAAAATATAGTGCTTACAGTGCTACAATTAAATAAAACAACAAGAAAAATGCAGGAAATACATATTGAATGATTTATTATTCTGTGAACTTTTTTATCCATTTAGGAATGACATATTATTTTTAAATGTTATATAGAATTACTTAATTTTTACACACTTTTTATTTTAAAATAACAACGATTAAATATAATAAACAGACCTAGTATTGACTAATATAATAGGTAACTAAGGGTAGTAAATCCGAATTTTTTAACTGGCAATACTTTTTGGTTAAAGTCAGTTTATTTTCTGTCTCTTTTACGCAGTTTTCATTCTTTAAAAGAGAACGTGATCGTGCGGCGGTAAGTACAATCTCTTTATTAAAATATATATATATATATATATATAATTTTAACAATAACTTAGAATGTTGGCATAAAAGTGGTTATAAAAAATTGTCATCACTGTGTAAATTGTAATTAAATAGTGTTATTTTGTGTGTCGCATTCATCGGTGAGGGAAGCTAGTGGAGGCCGTTATTTTTCAAGATTGTAGGGTCAATGTGCTCCGTGCCTCACAGACGTTGGTATGGGCGGATGGAATCTGCATTTTTGCGCATAAACCGCTGTATTATTGAACTTGTGAGTTATTATATAGTTGAAAGCCAGCTGTCTTCGTAGTTAGTACCGTATGAGTGACTTACTGTAACTTTCGATACAATGTCGGGTCTCGTTGTTAGCCTCTACATAATTACTACCAGAAACGTTCTTTGTATTTTCGAGCCTCATTGCTTTCTGCAAACTGACTTTGTTCTAGTGTTAAATAATGCAAAAACAAAAAGCTTAGGCTGGTTAGGCGTCGTAAGCTACATCATATATAATAGAATCCTAATAAAGGAATGTTCTATAATTGAAGTTTACTAGTCAATATCATTTTATTACTAAATGATTAAAGATACACACAACTTACAGCTTTGAAATGGTGAATCAGCTCTGTAAATGGTTGAGACAAACAGGAAAGTGACTTAGTCAAGTTTTCTGTGAAAATGTATAAATGTTAAATTGTTATCTATGACTAAATAATGTTACAAAATGTTGAGTATACATCTAACAATAAAAGTCTTCATACCTGATTAGGATTGTTGATAGTGACTTCATTAAATTGTTGTATACTTTTCAGTACCCAATGACAACATTTTTGATGCTTTTAAGTTTATACTTATAGGCTCAGTAATTTAGTATTGTAACTATGTGATTTTCTCCTGGTCTATATTGGCCTAGTCTTTTTGTAGATTAGGAATCTTTTGATTACTATTAATTAGCATTTTTGATTGTTACATTTTTTTTGTTTTACTTGATATTTTCAAACCAAAACATTGTTTTTTAAGTTCTTCTCTGACATATTTTAAATCATTCAGAATTGTTCAATATCTATTATAATTATTTCACTAGCCACCAGAAGTAGCAAATTGGTTAGTAGAACTTATGTCAAAGCATATATTCTATTAGCCATAGACATATTGTTTCTTATGAGCAGCTCTAAATGTTATGAAAAACCAATTGTAGTTTTTTTTATATGATAATCATAGTAAATTATGCACTTTTTGCTCAAAATTGTTGACTGGGCTCACTGGCCAATTTGGTTCAGTGATGATGCATGAGAATATAGCAACTTCTAACATGCCCGATTAAGAACAGATATACAGTTGTATACATTTATTAACATGAACCCAACAAACCACAATTGCATTTAAACAACTAAATTGCACTGTTTACATACAAATGCCTCGGTTACTCCATATTTGCAAACAAATTGATAAATTATTTTGTTCAAGTTTCCCTACATGGCCAGCAGTACCTATGTATTGTATAAAGCAGATACTGTAGGAACAAATTACTTTGCTGTGACATTTTTAGATGCAACTTCCTGCTACGTAGATTTACTTACCGATGTGCAAATTTCAAAATTAATATTTTATCTTTTATTTCACTTGCATGCAATAAACTTTTTTATGTAAAAAAAATTATGCTTCATTGAATATCTAGACTTTGGAATTTTGGAATCTGTATTTGTTTTTTGAGTCCTTAACTTATTTATTATTCCTTGTTCATTATATGAGTTTTATAGTCTTAACGGGAAACAAGTAGTATTATGAAGGATAATTGGTAGAGGGTGTTTAGGAACCGGCTGTAAAATACCATTATTATTGATTTTTTTAATTTATCTTCTGTGAAGTAACGCAAGCCCTATGTGTGGCGTGGGCGATGTTAGATTAGGGGTTGTGAAAATGATATTTGTAAATAATATCCATGATTATAACATACTCAAATGCGCTATACTAAAATACGAAGTATGTAACAATTTGTTTGTTGCAATTTAGGTTATCAAAGTGATAAGCATAATATTACAGTCTATAAATCAATAGTGACTGATAATGGCTATCAATGGATGCGACCATCGGACACAACCAGCACGGATATCCGCGCTTATGAGTGATGTCGTACATGCTAGGGATGGATGGAGCTCCGAAATAAAAATTTATCCCAAACTTTTACCCAATCCGATATAAACGTTTCGAATAATTTCGATTAGCGGCAGACAGTTACTGAAACACTTTATGTCAGTTTTTCTCCGGCCGAGCTGATATTTTAGACAGTTTTTATTATTAAATTTTTAAGCCTATTTTATTTTTTGATTGATTGTATTATCAGATAATACTTAGAAATAAAGTCAAAATGTTACCTTTTAAATACATTGTATATATTTTTGGATTCATAAATCATCGGATATCATTAACCGAAATTATCGAAACAATCGGATAATTCTAAATAAATTCATATCCGTAACCGTAACCGGTAAAATATTATTCATATATCCGTATCCATATCCAAATCCGAAATTTCAAATTCAAATTCAAAATCATTTAATCATATAGGTATTCTTTAAATACACTTATGCACGTCAATTTTTTGCTT
>DWPT01008119.1:0-10394 GCA_018251895.1 Agathymus mariae mariae
CATCTAATGTCTTCTGCCAAATGATCTGTTCCGAATATTAAGGTGTCTGTGGAGTTGAAAACTGATAGTCATCTGCTCTGATTAGTATGGAATATAGATACATCATCACCAGTGATGTTTGCTGGATTATCACAACCGATTTATTTATTTTTACGATTTACAATTTTGAAACCGACTAAAAATAATGGGTCAAAATGTCGGATGAAATCTAAAAATTACCTAAAACTAAGAAATTTGGTTATAAGATGTTTTATAAGAAACGAACAGGTTAAAAGTTATATGTTATCAAACCGTCGTACAGGTTTTCTATTACCGGATGCGTGCGCTCCGACCCCTCACCGGGCGGTTAATTGAGCCAAAAGCCACGTGGAAGCAATTATTTACCTTCAGGTAACCACGTGGGTCCGTAACCCTTCACAATATTTTTATATGGGAATAAAACAGAATCATGAATATATATACATCTTCAAGTTTAATATGTCTACGTGTACTGTTTTAACACAAATTCTCTGGAAGCTGCAACTATTGCTTAAACTATATAAAACTACGTGCCACGCAATGCGCAAGATCTAACTAAAAATGAAGCAATAAGAATGTGAATTTACAGACATTCGGGTTTAATGTTTCTGCTCGGACAGGACGCTGAGAAAATCAACTCTCTGAAACAGCAATAAAGACTAAAATTCTACGCAAAACTATTTAAGTGTAAGACAGGCGCGACAGTGGAGTCAGAATGTGCTTTCGGGTAAAAGCACTAGGTTTTTATACAAACACTAAACTATATATTTTGTAACTATTTATTAAATTTGAAGATTTTAACATAAAAATACACAATGTATTATTAACAACTTATTGATGAAGTACTATTTAAAATAAACTTGCTTTGCAAGATCGCATGCAGTGTACATTTTGTCATGGGATAATTCTACTTAAAATAAATGTTGAACATAATTACATTTAGGATAAAAACACAATTCTACAACAGCTGCACTATCTATGGAAAGCATTGCTTGGTAAATAATAAATAAAATTGTAGCATTCGAGCGGTCCAGCGCCGACACCCAATATCTAGGGCACGTGATTCGCAGACACACGAGGCAGCATGATCTCAACTCACGTTAGACACAAACAGGAACAGTCCGAAAGAGTCTTGTCTCGTCGATGAAATTAAAACACACAGTTAACAAAAACTAGCCGCTGTTTCGTTACTAAAGCACGTTGATCGCGAATTTAGATCTCGCGGAGTCCTCATTTGGTAAACTAGCGTACCATCGCGGCATGCGTCCGTCTCAGCGGTCGCGGCTCGACTGAGGCGCCGCGGGACCCCCCTCCCTCGAGCTGCATCCTTCAAACGCTCCCCGATAATCGGGAGAAAATACAACACAACTGCAATTGGGGCGCGCATACTACTCTTTTTTGGCGATGTTTCAGGCGGTAATTGCATGAGCCCTCATTGCCCGGGTCCTTCAACCCTCTGTTACTCGGTGCAAGGCTGGGGCTTAGTACTCCAATTAGTAATACTTTTTGCGTGACCTCACATTATCGTTTGAAACGTTGAATGAATATTGATGAATTAAGCGATATTTTGCCTTAAAATATGATCGGAATATTATATCAATGTCGAAGCCGATATTAAGTTTATCAGCTTATTTCGGCTGTAAAAGTACTATTGACATTTCCCAATTTCATTTATGCTGAAATATGTGAAGTAACGAATATGTTTTAAATGTTATCATCAGTGATACCTTTGGTCTTGCTCATGTCCATGGGCGACCGTGACCACTTACCATCAGGTGGCTCGTCTGCTCGTTAGGCAGCTAGTAACATCAAAAAGCATATTTTCGTGGTTATATTTAGATATTTATATAGTTATTTGTTTTAAAACGACCGCGCATTTTATATCGTGGATATTATACATTTTAAATTTGGCGGGTACATACAGTGATATTCGGTAGGTAAAAGGTTGAGTACTCACACAATAAGAGGAGCTATTTGTGTGAGCTGTAATTTGATTGATTGCTGATTGATTTCATTGTTGTAAAGCTTTTAAATAAATCAATTTAAAAATTTATGGGGTCAAACCAAATGGAACTCGCGTGCTCGCGTGCTGCCATGCATTAGTTGTATCAGGGGATTTTTAAGGTTCCCTGTAAATATAAAAACTTCAGATTTCCTGTTTGCTCGTAAAATGAGGATGAGGCATATATTCTGATTTCTCAAAAAATTTTAGCTCGATGCTTTTGGCAATAAGGTGTACAACGGTCAGTTTTCTTGAATTGCCTTTAAACTACGCATTTAAAATGCGTGGTTTCATTTTACACGCATGACTTTAAAGTACAGAATTGATGGGATGGGCCGATATTGCAGAGACTGCATCAAACTACTAATGGCGGCTCCTAAACGGTGATAGTTAATTAGTTGACGAAGTAGCTAAAACATAATAACAGAGTCAGAGTATAAATAAAACTCCCCTAACATTTGTTACTTGACTGAAGGGGAAGTGATAATCCCAAAAACTATGAAAAAACAAACAAATGTATCTGGAACCAGATACAGAAGTCAGAATACCGAGTGGTACTTTAACAGCAACAAAAAGGTATTTCATAATATTACTACGAAAACCAAAGT
Source organism: Agathymus mariae mariae (assembly GCA_018251895.1). Classification (NCBI taxonomy): domain Eukaryota; kingdom Metazoa; phylum Arthropoda; class Insecta; order Lepidoptera; family Hesperiidae; genus Agathymus; species Agathymus mariae. The sequence goes on from DWPT01008119.1 coordinate 2,629, forward strand.
TGTTTATGAAGTTATTAAACTTTATATAGCGTGTAAAGTATCTTATTAAAACCACAATATAGACATAATAGTTGTACTAATAATTTTTATGTCGAAGGTCAAAAAGGCTGCATTTTTTTCTTGTGAATTTTGGAAATCCTTTCAATCATTATTCATGGAATTCATATCTTTGTAAAGATATATATTATAATTATTTGAACATTTAACACATCTTACTAAGGAACTGGTACATCGTTCATTAGTGACTATAAATTTGAGGTTTATTTCAAAGACTTCCATTGATTTGCTGGATTGTGACCTTTGAATTTAATATTCCCTTATCCTCAATAATTTCTGGGGAAATTTTGAATTGTTCTCCTAGCGATTAGTAGTCCTAATTCAGAAAAAGGTGGGAAAGAATTGGAGCAAGTTATAGAGAGGACAATGAGTTATATCACTTATTTTGCGGCCATCTGTTGTGCAATGTGCGGTCGAACGCAGTCTTGTAGGTGCAGGGGGCTAAAATCAGTCTCAGTTTGAATAAAAAAAAATACGAGCTTTTCCATCATTGTTCGTAATTGGTCACAAGACACGTTTACAGTAAACTCAAAAGCATTTAATCATCTAGATATTCAGTAAATATACTTGTGCTCATCATTTTTGACTTCTACTGCTGTTTCACTTACTTGCTTTAAAATTTAGAAGAAACGGAGAAAGAAACTCCTCAGGACATCTTTTAAAAAAACATTTGGCAATTACAGAATAAGTTTTAACACACGCGAAATCGATTGCGGTACTGTTAATTCCAGGCAATCTTTGTATATTCATCTACATAATATCCTTCACATACAAGCTGTGGTTTAACGTGTCGCTTAAAAAAATTCCAATAGGTAGGTAAACCACGTAAGCTCAAGCAAGCAATCAACTTTGGAACCTTGTAAAAACTAACAAGTAGCCACATACAATGACGCTAAATATTTTAAGGATGATTAGAAGACGCAACCCAACTGCGCTTATTTTTTCTTTCAGGATTATGGGTATAACTTTTTTGCTTATACATATTTAACTTTTTCATATAAATGTTAAATTATTAGAAATAAATGTATAATATGTGAGTTCACCTGTTTATTTCAATTTTTATCATATACACATATATGGCTTTAATCAATATATTATTGTGGATCTAACTGCTCTTTACTGCAGTACAAATAATTAATCAAAGTCCGCTGATTCACCCCACATTCGGACACTATAAGATATAAATCTATGAAAATGAGTAACTGTCTAAATTTATGTCAAGAAGTTAAAGTGAAAAACCACGACTGAAATACTTTATGTAATACCTACTTTTGACCGATCAATTAGAATTAAGACATTCTAACGAATGCTTTCAGCTATTGTGTAGTAACAGGCACAAGGTATTTTTAATACAACTCTTTATGGCTGCTTGCTGACGTGCTTCAGTCAGTTCTTTATTTTCCACTTTTCTCACATTCCCAATTCGACTACTGCTAACTCTGACGTAATTATATAATTATTGACTTGTATTTATAATAACTCAAAATGCCTTTCAACTTAAAATTTCCAAATCGGAAAGGTTGAAACGGAAACGTAATTGAGCTGCTGCCGCATTGCTGATGCTATAGTGGCTTTTGGTCGGTATTAATAACAGCCATAATCGTAAACAAATTACTGACAAGTTTTGGAACAAAATCGTCACATATAATGATATATTGTAATATTTATTTAAGGGCCTAATACACGTTATCATAAGTGTTATTCGACTAATATTATAGACGAGTGCAGATGGTTTTGATATTAGTTACAGACGTTTATTGACTTCATTAACTACTAAATATCTTATAAAATACTATGGAAATGTAAATTTTGGATGTAAAAAAAGTCAATATAGTTTGTTACCTAACTGAATGCGGCGGAGTATCAAGGTCTACTGCGATTTCCTTCAATCGGTATAAACTTTGGCGAAGACCGACACTTTTATTAAGCTTGGCACAAATTTGAAATACCAACTTTATACTCATTGGATCATTTACAGCCTGACGTACAGAAATCTCGATAATAATATTTTTAACGGCTTATGTTGAAGGTGATGCTACTGAACAATATTGTTTTTAATTATTATAAAAAAAATATTTACTAGTATAGTAATATAATCTTTTTTATGTTAATAGCCGACAAACAAGCAGATGAGGCACCAGGTGGTAAGAGGTCACCGTCGCCCATGGACACCAGCAGGATCAAAGTTATCACTGATGCGTTGTCAGCCAGTAAATGAGAAGAAGGTAAGAAAGAAAGTACTGACTCTCAAGCCCCCAGCAGGAACACGAGAAGTCGTTTGGCGGCTGACTCAAGCAGGAGGGTGGTAGCTAGCCAGGGAGGCTACACGGAAAGATAATAATACCAATAATAATATTAACGACTTAGTAATAATACCGATAATATAATTGTTACGCGAAGCCCTACTACCAAGCAGGCTTGCTTCTGTTGCCTCTTACGAGAGCCTGTTCTGCTAGCATGGGATTGGGCGGAGTATTATAGGCCTTCCCAATACGGCAAAAAACAAACTTGTTTCAAAAACAGAAACTTTTAATACCAAAAACAGGGCAAGTGAAAAGGACGGGACGGCGGCAACAACGAGGACGGGCCCAAGAACGCGGACGCTGCAGTTGACGGAGATACAAAAAATTGGATTTATCAGTAAAATAAAAATAATAATGACCAATTAACAGCTATTGATTAATGTTTGATGGTGACGATTACAGTTGATTAGTAGTTGGACTATAAAAACTAAAAAATTACAGAATTTCTTTCGACTTTTTGAAATAGTGTCCTAAAACATTCGAATGAAAGCATTTTCTTTAATAGTTAGGCATTTATAATATTGACGCACACTACGAATGCTCTACGCAAGTTCTACGCTGCTACGCGATTTGTCTACGCGCATGTAGCTTTTGTAGCTTTTTTAATAATAAAATTCCAACTGATCATTTTCTGTGCATGAACGATATGTGAGGAAAAACATTACTACGGGCCTTGATTAACGCAATAGAACCCAAAACAATAGTTGTTAGAATTTTGTCTGTTTGACTGTGCGTTTGTGCCCGCTGATCTTAAAAATGGCTGAACCGATGAAAGAACGAATAAAAAAGTTATAAATTAATTTAAAATAATGTAGGTACTATTTCTTAGCGTAAGGAGTTGTTTCTTCGAAGCGAAGCGATAGTAGTTTGATAGTATTAAAATATAATATTATCCAAAATATATATAAATACAACAGATATTACATTCATTTCTTTATACAGGTCTTTATGTACTAAATTTGAGATGGACTTAGGATTCTTGTCAATTTAAGTGATATTGGAAAAAATATAATATAATCGGAGCCAAGATCCGCAGTGAAAGAATACCCCTTGCAACGATGACATTATCGAAGAATTGTTTGATTTTATTATGTCATATGGTTTTTTGCAAAAAGTTGTGAAAAAATTCTCTGCCAGGGCTATCGAATCGTCTGACATTCCCTATGTCCAACCGCAACGGTGACAATTTATCATCAATTGGCATGTTGCCTTTTCGTTAGCTAATAAAAAATATGTTCGTACGTTTACCTACCCGTTAGAATTTTATTACTAAAGAAGTAACAATTAAATTGTGAAACAGTCAGCACTTACTCTTGGAGTCTTCCTATCATGCCTTCGTTATATGATACCTCATTCATCACATTGCATGTTACTTAGCATAATATAATTAATTCTCGACATGAAAATGTGTCAGCCACGAATTTATTGCATGATAATAAGCTCATTGGGCACATAATGCGTAGGGAGGAATGTCATGTGCCGAGAAGAATGCTGAGAATGGAAGTGGATGGATATAAGGGAAGGGGAAAACCGAAGAAGAGGTGGATGGATTGTGTAGAAGATGATATGAAGATTAAGGATGTGTGCACTGAGATGACGAAAAATAGAGATGTATGGATGGAAAAGATACTGTGCCGATCATAAGTGATTGGGATGAGGGCCGGGATTTGATGAATAAGCTCATTAGGTATAGTCTTTATGAGCCTTAATGAATATAAGTGTACAAGAAAGTATTACATAAAACACATGAGAAATCAGACACTTGGTAGGTGGTATATGTCCCGATCGTTATCATCAAATACCAATCGTTGAGCCACATCAGATAAAACAAGATTTTCTGAGGTTAATATTTTTTTTGAAATAGTTTAATACGAGCGAATAATAAAGGTCGATGTACCTATATGTGCTGTGTATTTGTCGATTTTATAAAAATAATGGTATGTCCATTATTTAACATCTCCAGCTCGAGACATACTTGTCTGTTGTGTAAACCATTGGTGTCGACGACCGTAATGATGTGGACGGTTACAATTTAGTTGCATATGTTTTTGCTTCATCTACACATATAATAAAGTGTTAACTGATCGCTTTTTGTAACTGAACCCTATATACGAGTAAAATTATGATTAGGGGCCTTTATTAATGCAAAATAACCCAAATCAATAGTTGTTAAAATGTTCGTGTGCTTGTGTACTCGTACGTTAAACAGTCCTTGTAGACATTTGTTACGATGACTGACATTGAATATTACCACTAGAAATAAGGCTAACTGATGTAGCAGGTGGTAGACTTAGTAAAACTAGACTCATTCATGGGTACCATTTGTGACATAGAGCTGTTGTATGCGGTCAACAGTAAAGTAATAAATACATCATTAATAATGGATGTCATTGGGAATATATTTTTCAAATGATTTTGGCGACATCATCGAAGTCTTCATTGTTCTGCTGCAAGGGAAATTTATTTTTAGTATTTTTCTCAAAGTTATTTAAATGCCTTAGTACTATAGTCTGGACTTCTCTAAATATAGGAGATCTTAAGATTGTGATCTGATATGCACACCTTATTCAGGTTAGTAGACTTCAAAGATATTGCGGCCAAGAGTCACCTTCCTTCTAAAAGTACCATTTACAGTTTGCTCTCTATTAATATAAAATATTCTCTTATATACGAATAAAGGAATTTGGACCTACCAAGTGGGAAATCGATCAGAAATTTCAAACCTCTAGGCTTCTTGTTAAGCTATCAATGGTAATCCTGACAGTTATAGCCAATTTGCAGTAATATTATAATAATATGATTCCAGGCTCTGCTATGTTGGAACGAGTTGGAATTTATTTAGTGCAGAGATGGAACATAACTCATTTGGGCGGAGACTCGGTCCATGATATTTTGCAACGCCCTCCCGCCGACACGGACTATCGAGCAGAGAAGCGCTTGGGGGTACTTTGACGTTGAGATTGTTACACTGGTGGCGATGAACGTGTAACGATGTAAAGATTTTACTTTACAGCGAGTATTTTAAACTATTACTTTTCACTAAACTTTGATATTTGTTACTGAAGAAGTTTATTTTTGTCAAACATATATTTTACTTTTCTCTTGCCTACGTTGTCACAGATATCCATCATAATTATCTATTTAAAATGTTTTTTTGGATTGATGTTTTTTTATATATTACTGCTTTTGTGTAACAAAATAGTCAACAAGTGTGACTCGTTGAGTATTTATCCCGTGTAGTGAATTTGCATTTACTAAAGAAGAGCGTGGTTGATGTTAATATACTCGTAGTGAACAAATTGTTCTTATTAATTCTTAATATATCTGTTTTAATAAAGGTTTCGGTCTATGTTAGGTTGGTTAAAGATATACGAATAGATTAACTCGAGTGATCATGTAATGTCAGGTGAACAATGACCCTATAGAATATATTAAATATTTAAGTCACACTAAGATATTATTTATTTTGTCAATTTTAATTTTATATTATTTTTATTGATTCAATGTATCATGAAAAAAATGATTATAGTAAGCCAACGTCACTACATAAATAAAACGTGTTTTCGCTCTATTATAAGAAAATTTTTAATAGTTTATCGCGCATCGTTGGCGTTGAAAATGTTTGGTTACATGCGTTTTACATAAATGAAATGTGGATTTGGTAGTACTTCTGTTCCTTTTGCTGTGAAATAGCACTTTACACGAATGAGAAAATTTAGATATGAATCGTTGTATTTTCTTTTTAATTGAAGCCCGTTTAAAAAGTGATTTCAATTTTCTTCTCAGGATACTTATAGGCAATGTAGGTAATTCCAACCGTTTTCAAGGCTCTAATTGTATATAATAATGTAAGATAATATATTGTTTTTTTATTATTATAAAATATTTCTAACATTTCTAATAGTAAGTAAATTGGATCATCTTTTTATATTAAACATCATTAAGTTTAAGTATCAATTTCTAAATAATAAAATAAAAAAATTATAACAATGACGCTTGTTCTGGTGTGGCAAGAATATTAGCCTGGTTTACTCTCCGTTCCTTCAAAATGTACGGAAGCGACGCTACTAAAATACCAAAATTGTCCGCCAGTCAGACGCCCGCGGACAATACATTGCTCTAGAATACTGTGCCACACCAGTAGCACTTTGTTTACCTGTGCGTTATCAACAACCGCGCCACGTCAGCTTAGTTTTTGCCTCTTGTTAAGCAATATTTTAATTAAACCAAACCCCATCACACTTTGCCGCACAAGCGTCCCGGTAATAAAAACATGTCCTGCCTCAACCCATATGCGCTGTACTGTAACTAACAACATGTTCTACACATAACGGCAGTACAAATGCACGAATTGTAATAAGAAAAGAATTTTATTTTAAAGTATACCATTTGAAATGCTCGCCATAACATACTGCGTCTTTGGAAGTGGGTTGCGGGAAATAAATGCATTTGTAGTAATAAAATATGAAGCGTTAATAGCGCAGTGATATAAGTGGATCGGAAGCTATCTCATAGTTTAAGCAAAGCACTCAATGTTGTTTAGACAAACGGCCCCTTTCTTAGTCGATAAGGTGTTCCATTTTAATGGTTTGATGCATCCGATGACCAAGAAGTAACTTTTATAGCTGTACTCGTGTGTTTGTCTGTGTGTGAGTAGACCGCACCGTCTTTCTTTAAATATACTGTACGGAATAAGTTGAAAGGAGATGAATTACTTAAATTGACGAAATTAACGACGTAAAAAAAAGATTTGGCCGTGTTGAGACGGTCTAGAATACTGACTTCGATCCCATGATGACAAATCATGGGCAACAGAAGCTGGCCTGCTCGTTGGTAGGGTTTTGAGTGAGGATTATATTATAAATACTAACAAGCTTCGTTTCGGGAAAACTACGCCTTATGCTAAGAAATGATACCCACCCGCGTTATTTTAAATTAAATTATAACTTTTTATTTATGGACGGATTTCAATGAAACAAACTTCGAGTATTAAGTGATGCTTACTGCAATATATTAGTAAAAGTCTGAACGAAATCGGTTGAGCCGTTCCTGAGATTGAGAACGAGTAGACAAACAAACAAACAGACAAACATTTTAACAACTAATGTTTTGTGTTCTATTGAGTTAATAAAGATCCCGGAACAGTGTTTCTTCTCACATATCGGTCATGTACAGAAAGTGATCCATTAGAATTTATATATAGATGTTATATGTATAGATCATTATTAGGTCATTAATTTTATTATTGGTATTATCGCCCCCAAACCACCACTTAAGGCTAGACGATCATTACTTTCCTTTCCTGCTATCTTGGCCGACAACTAATTTGTTGCCGTATTGGGGCGGCCTAGAATACTCCCCCCAATCCCACGCTGGCAGAACAGGGTGTCGTAAGAGGCGACAGAA
>DWPT01008120.1:0-10394 GCA_018251895.1 Agathymus mariae mariae
GAGGATGGCTTTGTTTATATATATATATATATATATATATATATATATAATAGTTATTATTATATTTAATAACAAAAAAATGGACTATTATGTGGATTGTTCCTGATTTGGAACCAAAGTTGGACTGTCATTAGATGTGCGTGTAATTATTACGTAGTATACTCGAGTTTCACCATGAAACGACTTTATATTTCAATCTCCTTCGTATATTTTAACACTGAATTATTCTGAATACATTACTATTGGCATATAACCGTTCACTCATGTTACTGCGTGCTACTTCTTAACAACTCTGTAGTCGCATTAGAACTTCTTTCAGACTTGTTCGAGATCCTATGTCAAGAGCAGTCCGTACCTGACGATGACGCTGACGCGAGTTTTTATGTGAATGTCTGAATAACAATCACACCTCACAACCTCATGGTATGTGTCTGCTACCACGCATCCACTACCGTAACGTTAAACACGTCAGCAACTTGTTGCTGAACAACAAAAAAGCGGTATACGTTTTTGATTGGCATGATAATGCCAATCTAGCAATAGCTAAGAATAAATTGTGTGGTACAGAGCCCGGAGACCTACCTACATTAACAGGGGTCGTTCTTTGGCAGTGGAAGAAGTAATGCAATCATGTTAGTTAGTTCTTCATATGAAGTTTATTCCCTTTTTTTCATGGTTCATTTCATGGGCTATGTTGTGGTAATATACCAACGCTATCCATAGTGTTATACTGAATCATCAATGCGTTGCCGACCCAGAATTATAATCTCGCCAGTTCATAAATAAAAAAGCTTTATGGATATTAAATGTCATAACATCAGATAACATCACAAGAAAAAGGTTCAGAAACGGTAAAAGCATGAGTTTGGTGATTTTTAAAGTATCATTGTGTGTGACAGCTGCTATAAACTTGAATATTGACCTCTATGAAGGCTACGCGGACCTCGCTACGGCGCTACGGTGCTACGATGCTACGCCACCACGCGATCTATGAATGAAGCAGTTGACTTCATCACATACATGTTGTACCAATATGTTGATTATTTAATAACATAATATAATCTAATAAAAATATATAGAAAACTTTCGAATTTAGAAATTTATTGTAAACTACCACACTGCCCTCGCTTCGCTTCAGCAAAACTACGCCTTACATTATTTTAAATTAATCTATACCTTTTTTAATTTTAAGTATCAAGTGACGCTCAGAACCAGAAACCAGAACGAAATCGGTTAAGCCATTTCTGAGATTAGCGGGAACAAACTCATAGACAAACGGACAAAAATTCTAGCAACTATTGTTTTGGGTTCCATTGCGTTGATAAAGGCCCGTAATAATGTTTTTTCTCATATATCGTTTATGTACAGGAAGCGATCAGTTAGAATTTTATTATTAGTATAGATTTGAGTTTGATCAATCAAATGTTATGTATGTGAGAGGTGTTTTTACACCTTTTTAAACAAGTTTTATATCATAGCGCTGCGAGAATATCCCAGTAGGAAGTTCGTTCCACAACTTGTATGTGCGTGACTGAAAATGATCGTGAAAACCGGACCATGAAGGATTGCCACGAACCCAGTAGATGTGGATTGAACTCCATTTATTCATTATTCAAGATAATAATTGACTCACGAACTGATGTTTTTTACATATGACTTGAATTTAATTGGGCACAGTTTACGTTTATCGAAATGTTGTTTTAAATTTTATTATTTATAATTTTACATCCAACTTATTGTCTGTACCGTATAAAAATGCAGTATGTCAACTATGTAAGTACATTTTGTCCGCATTAATGATGAAGACGCCACGCTTGTTCAATTTCAACTCTACAGCAACTCAAAATTTTTTTTTCACGATTCCCGAGACACTGCGAGACTAAGGTGTCGGGAAGAAACTCTTGACAGTTGACATGGGACAGATTGTACAAAGATTTCTTGCAATTTTTGCCTAAAGATATTCTTAGATGTTATATTATTATAACAGATGTTAGGGAGAAACACGAATAGCTATGAAAAATTTATGAAACGCTTGATACTTACAATTAAAAATCGTTTCGGATGTGGTTACAAAAATAAAACAGGAAACTCAACATGACCTCGTATTAATATCCACATTCCTGCAGAACTTACAACATGCATTTATAATTTCGCCCCCCACTAATATTATCTGCGTTGCGGGTATTATGAACGATCACAGATAAACATAACAACACACTTATGTTTAATACGAGATCTAACATTTGTAGCACGTAAATATCTGCACCGGGAATCGAACCCGATACCTCTCGCTGGGTAGACGTGGCCACTACCAACAAAAATAAGTCTTGTAGTTGTCTACCACTGTTTCAGCAAATCGGAAATCCACCAAAATGATACCAGAAACTCACACAAACCAGAACGAAGTCTACCGAGCCGACATATACATAGCACGCGTTTATTTCTGTCCGTGCGTACAGGAATACTAGGCGTTATTTTAGATTTAGTTTGTATAAATAGCAACGTGGTGAGAGCCGTGTTTGACCTACATTTAGTGCCAAATGGTATCGCCGCGGTGGTAACACAGAAAGCTGTCATTGTTGACATTGTTAACTCCAAGTGCCCTATTGGTGTACCCTTCATACTGTAGCCTGGTAACTCACGCTGACAAATAATAATTGGATCTCAAATTACTATTGCCCCTTACTTATCAGGTGCTTCGGTGTTGATAAAATCTCATGAAGGAACTGCAATAGCTTTTGAAATGATGGCGTTGAAATAGACAGAGATTGTTTTATACAAAAAATATATCGTCAGTTTTTTAAAGTCCACCCCTGGTCATTGGTTTTCAATGACGACGCTACTCCCACAGATTTTGGTCCTTCTGAATCTGGCAGGTGATCTGTGTTTTTTTTAACAAGCTCTCATGCAATGTCATGCAACGGCTTTTCTTCTACATTGAATATTAGTCTTTCGTAATATATGACCTACTCAGTGCCCCTGCAGCCGATTGTTCTTACTTTCGCATTGTATTGGAACTATGAACCAACGTTTACGTAATACAATTATATTGCGCGAATAATACCTCAATTATTCACAAGTTACATGAAAGGTGTATGGATGGCTTCTTCCATTATTGAGTCCAAATCAATCTCCATTGCTCGTGGTGTTCAATTTAAATCTACGTTGGTATGATCTTCATTTGCCATGTTAGTTAAAACACTACATATTTTTTTTTACGATCAGCGTCAGCGTTGTCAGCGTATGTGGACACTAACTTTGATCAAAACGTCGAATATCCTGTAATTCAATGATTCAATTTTATATGATGGTGCCAAGATTTTCCAACTCAATCTTATTTATATTGTTTTAGTGCAATACATGATGCAGTATGCTTTTTTGTAAACCTATCAGCAAGGAGTACTTTGCATAAGATATGGGATATTTTTTTGGTATTCACGTATTATAGTCTTATTGTCGATAAAAAAAACCATGTCTTGATTTTTTTTAACTTGCCTTCCGCCTGGCAACACTAGGCGCGCGGCATCAACTATTAACATCAGCATAGCTGTGTGCGCCCCGCCTAGCGCCTTCCTACTGAATTATAAATTATGCTTTGTAAACCTCTTCTACTGAACAGAACGTTGTTTGCTAGCAATATTCGCGACGTCTAGTGACGCATTATTATATGTACTGCTTAGTTTATTATAAACAACCAAGAATCGAAAAGGTAAGCCTGTACTTGTGTACATGGTCACCATCGCCCATGAACATGAAAACAATAAACCCGCTTGTTACTAAGTATCCAACTCTGCATATATACCATGCTGAACAAAACTTTTCACGGTTCACTTAAGAAGGGAAATTAAATAAAAATATTTATTATATATATATACTGGGTTGAACCCTTTTATTTATGTTAATAGACATCAGTTAATAGGCATCAGTGATACCTTATGGCCTTGCTGATGTCCATTTTACGATGACCACTTACCATCAAGTGGCTCGTCTGCTCGTTTGTCGGCTACTATTATGAAAAACAAAAAAAGATTGGACAGGCTGCCTTATTAAGTAGCAAGTGATCACTAACACCCATGGATTTCTGTAACAACAAAGGCATTAACGCGTTGTTGGCCAATAAAAGGAACTAATGATGGTTTCGATCAGGGAAGGTTCTGAGTTCAACAAGAACTTCCAAACTTCGGTGTGGCATATAACGCGTCCTCCAATTATCTGAAATATAGCAATCATAAGAAGTACGCTTAAACTCTTATATTCAGAAAGACATGTCCTACGGAAGGGCTGTAAAGCCAAATGAGTAACTTGATTAACAAATGCGTAAGTTAAATTAAGTTCGGGAGTTTACTGCTACGACGCATGACTTATGGAAACATTTAGAATGTACCTGTCTATGTTGATAATACCATTTTGGCGAGCGGAGGCTGTGACATTTAAATTATGATTCGTAAATAGAGCGGCTGATTGTCTCCGGAAGCACATCGTAAATCGAATATAAAGCAATCCTGTAACAGAGTTACGTTCTCTACGATAGACGGTTGCTGTCGACATTTTAAAAACACTTAAAGTAAAATTATATATTAATATAGAACCACGACTCTCTCGTCTGATTTAAAGGCTGGGTTATTGTCCGTGCAGTTGATGAAGCCCTCCCCACATTACCAAGCGTAGGTGGCAATTCTATAACGTTACTTCTAATAAATCGGAAACATATAAAGCTCATCTGTAATATCAGTATCATTAGAAATCTACATGTCGTGAATGACCGGCGTTTTTGAATTTCAACGTTGAGTTCGATCCATTAGCAATTCTTCGAGGTGCGAATTCTTTCTCCCGGATACATTTACAGGCGATATTTTAATTTATCGAAACACAATAATTTACAAATCAATTATTAACAAGTATGTTGTCAATTTTTTATTATCCATTATACCAACTACCCAATGTACCATGTAGCATGTACACCAAGTACCCGCTGCATTTTGCTGTAAGTATCAATTCTATTGATACTGCTTGAGACTAATCGCTACTTTGGCGATAAAGGAGTAATTTAGCGAAAATTCAAACTTGTGAATGACATGCAATAAAGTCCGTTTATATCTGAATACATTTCTAATTTATAAAAAATTACAGAGAGTGTTATTATGCTTGTTTGTACAGGGTATCAATCGGACGAGACGGAGGCCGAAGATAATGTTACAAAAAAAAACCCATTTTCAACAACAAGTTAGACCATCTTCTGACACGCCCCTGGCGCGTGTAGCAGTGGGGGGGTTTTGCAACATAGAGGGGGCACCATTGACGCGCGTCTCTCAATGGCAATGAATCTGGGTCACCACCGTGACGTCAGACCTGGCCTACATACGCCGGGCGGTTCACGGATGCCCGCATACCAAAGCATTTTTATGCAAGAGCAAGGTACTGTCAATATAGAATAGGACGCACTTAAGGGATTACGCGCCGGCTTTTATAGCAACTATAAAAATTATGTTTAGGGACCTTACTTAAATGTTCTGTTTAATTTTTATTCAATTTTTTTAAATATATTTAAATGCTAATGATATTACATTTTAATTAATTAACACTGGAAACGAATCATATGTAATCGACGAACCTCATCGTGTGCTACAGCACTGATTTTCAGTACGAGCCAGTTAGCTGTGTTGTTTGGACACTGGGGGAACTGAGAGTATTTATTATTTTTATGATAATTATAAACGTATAATTATTGTTTATGTTTCATTATAATTTGTTCTGAAACTTTCAGTATCAACACATAACATAATATTTTCATCGACTGAGTGTTGGTTGAAAATTACACCTTATAATATATTATTTTGCGATTATTCCCTGAGTATTCGGCAGCACTACTTTAAATATTTGTCTGAATTCTTATGACCTGTATTTTATTTGCGATTGAAACTATATATAATTACATGTATATATGTTTGTGTTCACCTCGTGGTCAACGTTCGATCCTAATCTTTAAAACCGTACAGGTATTTATATATGTATCCATTACAAAAACTATAGGCGTCCTTGTCATTGGATATGTCATCTATACCGATATACTTACCGGCTCTGCTCCCGTGTGTCGTTTAAAAATTTCTTTCGGCTAGTCAGCTTTTAACTTAACGCATTTCATAAAAGATACTGCCTCTTGCGTAGGTAATACGAATACATAACTGTATGTACTTTTTTGCTTAGAATTATTTTCGTATGAGAACGTATTGTGATAAATTTATAGATATTCCACGGTACTAACAACTGCTACTCGATGTTTTAATGACATAGACATAAAATTGGTAAAAAAATAGATATCTATTATTTTAAACTGATACCGTCATCGAAGCGACGAGACGTTTTAATCATTTTTATTGTTACAGCGTGATCTCAATCTCCTGTCGTACTGCTACGAAGGCTGGCGAAGGTTTGCGGAAAACAACGGCGGCCATAAAAACAGGTACAAATAAGATCTACCTCAAGAACATTGGGCGCCTTCTTAGTTATTTATTTATTCTTCATTGTAAACCTTAAAATTAATTGACAATGGGCGGACTTAATGCCTGATCGCATTCTGAACAAGTCAACCCTTGGCGAATGTTACAAGTTGCGTAGGTGATAAATGAAAATAATAAAAATAAACTAATAACATGTTACTATATACAATATTTACATATGTATTTATATGTAAACACTAATATATACATATATAAGAATGTGAATTTATATACATGTCATATACATAGGCGAATCACACTATTAGTTTTGTAAGGTAATATTCACGGAGAAGATTCTTAAATTTCCTCAAAGTTGGAGCTTTGCGGATGTTTCCAGGTAGAGTGCTCCAGGGGAGTACGTCCTGAATAGCAAATGAGTAGTGGAAAAAACCCGTGGCCCACCCCGACTACGTCACATTGAACAATTATATAATTATATTATATCTTATTTCGATCTGGGATAATTAACCTTTTGAATGATAAATAGTATAGATTTTTGTCACTTCAATGTAGTAGAATAAATAACTGAACAAAATATTAATACATATGCTGGTACTTGTATCAGTGATTGTACAATTACTTCAACACTCGAGAATCATTAACACACCGGCTCTCAGAAGTGAAAGCTTTGTTATAATCATCGCAATAACCGTCCCACAACCGAGGCTCGACGGGGCAGTGAATTAGATGATTTAATAAATTTTACAATGTTTATACAAAAGTATGATGCATCACTTTTACTACGCGCAATATTTCATTAAAATGGTAAACCAAAAGCCACCCCATCACACAATGGCAACGTTCAAACTAACTTATCACTGCAAATTCAAGTTTTATTTGCCTGCCGGAAAGTGCACACACGACGTTATATCCGCTCCACTTTCTGTCACGCACCTCGTCTCCGGCTACATTGTGGTGTTGTGTGCGTCGTCGGAAGGAACTGACAATGTACAGTGTCAGCCAAAGCTTTTGCCGACGATGCAATATTGACGCAAATTATAATTGCTTGCACCGCAGGTGTACATATGAGTCTGTCCAAACACTCACATCGTTTTCGAATGTTCTGTACGGGGACAGTAGTAAAACGATATCCAAATTAATAACTCGTTGGTTTTATTAATTTCGCTTTCAGTTTAACATTCAACCTTAAGCAGGAAGCGTTCTTTAATTTTGATTTCAAATTATTACTTTTGGGAGTTTTTTGCCGCTTCGTCTTCTGAAATGATTCACGTGAGGATGCATTGCTAAAGCAATGGGTAGTCCGACTTTAAAAAGAGTTTGTGAAACCCTATTTAGAATTAAATTTTTAATTTCAATATATTCTTTATGGTATACCATACAACACACCAGAGAGGTTTTACAAGGAGAGGTGACGATTGCAAAATAGCGATATTATCGCTCAACAGCGATTTTTGCCAGATAACGTTTAAAGATGAAACTTCAAAAGATAAGCGATGAAAGAACGAAAAGCAGAGAAGCGCCCAACGGGAAACATAGAGGGTTGACTATTATTTAGTAAATCGCTATGTATTTTTACTTACGTAGTTTTCATACTGTTGCGTCACAAAATTATGTTTCGCTCCAAATATTTCCGAGACAAACAGTTGTTCTATGTTTAAATAACAATCACGTCTTCGCTGTAAAGGTGGCTAGATAAGGACAATGGTTGACCTCTAATATTACAAGTTATGTGCATATAAAAAAATAATTATTTTCTTAAAAAAACATTAAGCGGGAATTAATATTATAATAGTACATCATATTCTCACAGGTGCGTACAGCCTGTTTGTATGGAGTGGTGGATCGTAGCATTATTGTGAGCGGCAGCCAAGCCTATTAGAAGCTATCAGACAGTTATTGGGTGTGATGAACACTATAGTGTGAACGCAAAACTTTTAGAAATATATATATATATATACTTAGATCAAAAGTTTAAACTTTAAATAATAAATATCCTTGATGTCATCAACCGTACTAGCGGAATATTCGACGTGAAAGGCGAGCGAAAGCGCTGCCGCTGCCGCTGTGGCGGAACACGGAACTGAGGGTATTGTCTATACATAGAATTGGCAACGACCGACGACGTACCCGCAGCGGTATACAATACTCACTTACAAAGCCGACTGTCTCACTGACACGTTGTTTAGAAAGCAATGGACGTCACCGTCATGTTTACTTATCGCGTTGTTTGAAGGCTTTTGTGAGTCGTAATACATTACAAAGATTTTCTGTGACAATAAAAGTTATTTTTAATATGGTGTGTTTAATACGGGTTGCGGCACGGCTTTGTAATATTTTAAATTAAACACGTTACTATAGTTTTTTATATCATAAAGTCATCAATGCTTCCAAACTAAATAATAGATTTGGATGTGGTTTTTACAGGGGATTCTAAGAAGTTGCAAAGGATTTAGGGGTGTGAGCGAGCAGTTACATCGTTGACTTGAAGCCATTATTTACTACTCGTAAGGCATTGCTTAGGTCACGTTATTTGGACGTCACTGGATTCTAGAATAAATATTCTAAAATAAATATACAAAATTTGGTTTATCTGTTCTATGTGCCATGATTACATAGTTAAAATTAAACTCTCTGTCTTTCTCAATGCCATAATTTCAAAAAACTACTAGACAGTTTTTCGTACGCAATTAATATGGAAATTTGACTTGTATGAGGTAAACACAAAAAAATATAAAAAGCCTGATAAAAATGAAAAAGTATTATTTCAAATGTAGTTACTGTTTGTGAACGTAAGAGGAATGTTTCTCGAAGCGAAGCTAAGTAGTTCACTGGGTATATTAGAAATTTTTATAGTGCTTGCTTCAATAAAGGCGGATTTTCAAACTTACAACCCCTATTTATCCCCTTATTAAAAAAAATGGATTATTAAAAGACTTTGTGCTAGTGAATGCCTAAACCATAAAAGGAGTCATTGTCCAAATTTCACGTCTCTAGCTTCACTTGTTTAAGTTCTGTGATGAGTAAATAGTCAGTTAGTCTGGACAAGTCTTTATATATGTATAGGTATGTTGCTTCACCATCTATGTGAGTTGTGTTCAAAGTGCGTTATTAAAAAGGCTGTTAACTCAAACGGATATAACGGAGAAAGGTGATGTCCGCTTCCTCCGCGGCTCCGTAGACGTGTTGTTCTGGCACGCTACGAGGGGGCGGCGCTAGCTCGGCGCTACGTGCTACGAGCTACGTTGCTATGAGCTGCGATTTGACGCGGAGGCTTTGGGAAATAAATAATAACCTACATGCGTGTTTGCAACTAGAAATTAAATGGTTTTTCGGGTTTTGCACAGCCGATGAAATGATGGGAAGCTTATATATAGCTCGTGTTGCTGTGTTAGAGAGTTAGAGACATGTTACAAAATGAACATATTTAACACTAGCGAACCGGCCTCGGTTCGTTTCAGAAAAACTAGGCTTTAAGCTTACAAATACCACCTGCACTGTATTAGACCGGGTTTTCCTTGTCCTATGATTTACAAATATATTAATTCATAACTTTTTTATTTATGGTATGGGTATATGCCAATGCAATAAATTGGATGCAATGAAATGTTTAAAATATAATAAACCAAATCTAAATTAAAAGGTAATTTACACGTTTATAACGTAAGAGGAAATTGGCTAACATTTGCAAACATGCCACTGCACAGAACATGGAACTCTCTTAGTCATTAAAAACTTCAACATTTTTCATATTTTATAGACTCAAAGATTGAATTACTCCCCCCTCCCCTCCCTTTTCTCAGTCGTTCGCACGCTCACCGTTCGTATTAGTAAATACAATAATCGTATGACGGCCTCAATAAAGTCAAACAATTGAATATAAAAATTAATTGTCAGCTGTTATAGTATCATATTTGGAAAACTATAACTCCAATAATT
>DWPT01008121.1:0-10394 GCA_018251895.1 Agathymus mariae mariae
CCGCCTCGCTGGGAATCGAACCCAGGACCCTCGGAACAGCGATCCGGCGTGTTAACCATTGCGCCATCCGGGTCGTTCGAATTTTGTTTGAGAACAGATTAAAATAATTCAACCATTCAATATCATCTCAAGTTTAGCACTTTACATCGTTCAAAAACACTATTACTAAACCTAAATAAATGCACAGAAAATAATTGTTGCATGTAAGCGAAGATAAACTCGGAATATTGAGTCGTTAACATCTAACCCTACAACATTATCGTAATAAAATGTTATTATAGTAATTAATACATTCTGATATAACGGTTAATATTATCTGTTGTTATAATAAACTTGACCTCAGGGAGAATAGCACGCGGTATATATATGAATATATAATCATTTTTGTTGTGGATAAGAAAAATACTTCATTACATGTGCCTTCATTATTATATCTAGAGAACCTCGTCACTTCTATATCTAGTTGTACCTATTAATATGACTGGTGTTGGCCGAATAGGTACAGAAAGCCGAAAGCTTTTATAAAAATAAAGATACTATGCAGGGCGAAGTAATACGATTCAAGTGAATACAATCCGTGATATAATTAATAATATTACGAATAGCTTTGAACCCTACGGTCATGGTTATGAGTATGGCGGTTACTCCCTAGTACGCGATCCTGTTGAAACAATGGAAGGGGGATTTTTTCTCGCACCACTGTTCCAATTTATTTTGCACCGGATCCATAAATATTTATAATCTCATGTGAATTTGACCTAGCGGGTCAGTTATCGGTGAATGTTTTAACTCGGACATGATGGAAAACACAATACAGACTATAATAGCACGATAAATTAAATCAAAAGTTACTCAATTTTATTTGAATTTCAAATTTTGCCTTAACCTTGAATTAAATCTAAAACTAATAAATTACGTAATTGTACTAAAATTAGTTGAATGTTAAATATATATATATTTTATATATTAGTGGCAATGGGTATGTAATGAAATGTGGTTGTATTTGAAATTCATGCTTTGTAATCGACTTTATTATACCCGTAAGAGATACAATCATTACACATTTGTAGGCGAATGAAAACAAAATTAGAAGATCGTATAACATTGAAATCGAACGCCTAAAAATAAAGCAGTATGGTAAAAACACAATTACACTAAGTCTCACACACGCGTTTTTTGGACAAATACATCAATCAAATTTCATTATTTTCAATTCACAACACGCTTCTTTATTGTTTTAAATGGAACGCGTCAATTTCAATTTGGAACCGCGGCGGATTTATTTTTTCGGCCGCCCGACAGCTGTCCGAGCAGAATGAATGCACTGCGGCTAAAAAACTTATTGTCAGTATATCACACGTCGAGTTAAAAAGAAAAATCGACGCGACCATTGTTTTGCGTGTTGTTAAATAAATTAACCGTAATGTTTCGTGTATTGCATAAAAGTAACGGTAAGTTGAACCGAAATTGCCTCAGCCCGTTAAATTGTGGACTAAATATAACAATTCGCATGACGGTGCAAACTTTCTAAAATTCGTAACGGATTAAAGATTTTCTGTTGCGGTATGGTTAGAACGAACTTGAACAAGCTTATTTACTTTCATTGACAAACCCATCAACATCTATCGACGAAACGCATCGGCGGTCAGTAGACGGTAAATCGGAAGTCACATTAACGACTTTCGTGGGAAAGGCTCGCCATAATAACATGTCGGAAGGACATCTAAGTGGCTCAGAATATGTGTGATAATGGACAGTAAACTTTACTTTTTGACCGTCTAATGACAAGTCCAAAGCATTCCCATGACTGAGGATATTATTAATCCTTATTTGTCTCGGCGTATTATTTACTAGGTTAGTCTCGACTAGATGTAATTTCATATCAGTTATTTTATAAAAGAAGCGAATTGCAGCAAAACCGCAAATCTAGGTCTACACAAATAGCTGTTTGAAATTGATACTCGACACGCGTGGGATTAAAGTCTAGTTTATATTATTGCATTTATGGAAAGAAGACTTAACGTTTTGAATAATTTCATATTAATTACATTAATAAAATAATCATTGTAACCTACACAATTTGGTTACCTTGATTGATGAATCACGTCTGATCGCGTTTGTTTATTCTTTGGTAAAAATTCAAAAGAATAACCATGGGCGGACTTATCCCATACGGCATTGATCCCAGGCAACCCTAACTGTCACCTTTCTCCTAGTTCTCAAGAGAAGCAATATGTATGTTCAAGTCTTTCTTTATTGCGACGATATCACAGCTCGTTAGATTATCAGATAGAACTCGCTCTCTTGCCTCAAATAAGCCTGCAGTAATCGTTGAGATTGTTTAGAGATACTGACCGGCCAACCCCAAGTGCACAGCGAGCCCGTCACATCCATAAAAATACGAAGAAACAACTTCTTTCATGGAAACAACACACTCGTATGACAGAAACGTTACACACATATAATTAATTTCGTCTCATTAATAAAACATGTATCTTTGAACTGTCTCGTATTTCCATCATTATGCAAATGATGTCTTTGAAACGTTGTCACCGCGGGAAGGGCGTGAAAATACCTGATGTATTGCTTCATTATTCGGTCAATACTAATGTCCAGGGTGTATTTATAAATCAAGTTACACCAACACATTACTTATTCTGATATATCCACTTCAGTTGGGACGACAACGGGTACTCGAGACGCGGTTGGATTAGCCTTTTCATTCGTACATTTTAATGTATTTATTTTATTGTCACATTATTATTTGAAATCCATTATTTCTTAAGTCATCACGCAATACTATTATGCATAGGTGTTAGAAGGCATCGAATACAATTTTGAAAATGAGGACAGTCCGGAAAATAATCCGTGGAATCTTTCGTATTTTGATTTAATCAAATAAAGTGAAAAGTGCTAAAAAAATAAAGTGCACAAGTTGTAGAAATAAATTATAAGTAAAACATGCAAACAGATGCTCAATATGTCGACAAGCCCTTGAGAGTAAACTATTTGTGTAAGTGTGTTTGTACAAGAACCTAGCAAGCCATACGTGATTTGAATGAACCAGTGCTCAATGTGTAGGAGTGAGGAGGAATAGGGGCGATTTTAAAAGCCACTTTTGAATTACGACATAGCGTATTAGAATCTTTGAAAAAAACGTTGAACAAACGCCGATCGTAATATATCTATAGTTAAGATGAAATTCGTAATATATTTTAACAAATGATAATACGATAAGCCTTAGTAGATGCAGAAAGAAAATCCCAATAAAGAGAATTTTACTTTTGCGAAAATCTGTACTTATAATTAAATATCAAGGTTAAATTTACAGACAGTGTAAAGCCTTTAAGACTGGTCTCATCAGCGAGTTACGGATGGTCAATGCCGTCATACGATCCCAACCCTCTATTGTCCACGCCACTAGTGAAACACGTGTGAACTTTAACTCTTGGTCTCCAAGTCCGCTATCAATCTAACACTTCATTCTCCGTGACAATTCAACTGTCACAAATGTTCATCCCGGGACCTTCGCCCCAAAATGATGTATCGTTCCAAACGAATGGAATTATGGTAATGCCAAATTGATATGTTAATGTGTAATCATTATTGAGTCCAGTACAACTGAATAAATAGTAAGTAATCATTTCGATTTCACACATTCACATCTCTCGTGTTTATGTAAGATCAAGGTCTTTGTATATCTTCGACGTTGATGTTATTTGCTTATTTCAATGCATTTTTTTTTTCTTTTTCAGCGTCAAAAAACCAACGTAATTACTATTTTACTTATATGGGAGAATTTTATAGGTTTTATTTTTACAGAACCCGACAACAAATTAAAGATACAATTTTTTTTTTAAATCCCACGTAGTTTCTTTCAACTATCCATAAAATTGCGCTAAATAAATTTAGGAAATTCAGTTGTCACTGTAACAAGCTGTTTTGACGTGTTTTGTCCTTATAGCCCAGTTCCGCATACGCAAATGTGTACGTAACCGAAAAAATATTATCTAGTAATCCAAAACAGACCATCTGTACTCTAACAATATAGGCAGCTAACATAGGAATTCTTTTATACTAAAAACGTTCCATCCTCATAAGGAAACTACTAACAAACCTTTTGACCCGTCCATTCACGTGACAACATCAACTCTTGATTGATAACGAATACCATGAAGCATAACCGAGATGTGACTCCGAATGAAATCTGTTCGAAAATCTGGAAGGTAATATTAAAAGCACAACGTCCCCTCGTAGCATTCAAACCGCTACAATAAAAATAGAGTATTGTGCAGGAGAAATTAATATTTCATTTTATTCTGAGATTAGAGATATGGAAAAGAATTTAAGCTCGCGCTTCTTGTATTTGAATGGGGCTGGATAATGGAGCTAATTGTGTGTGAACCAACGCTCATAGCCGGAGAAATATGAATATTGATTATGATAATCAGTGACTTCGAATTATACTCGAAATACGGTCAAGTACGAATCACTGTTCAAGAAAACAATGTAATACTACTCTGATATGAAAACTGCAATTTTATAGCAAAACACTTCAGAGATAAAAGTTACTGAGAAATATTACTTTAATTTTATGTTATATTTAATTAATAACTCTCTTACGTCCACTAGTTTCTTGTCCACATAATTATTTATTGTATCGGCCACTATTAAATTAAAATTTTGGGAATTAACCAAAAAGTCTTTGAGTAATTTCCTTTAATTCCGTTACGGCTTGAATACAACAAAATTCTCAGATGTCTACGCTCAGACGACACTTAAAAAACAGTAGCAACGATTTAAAATATAAAAAAACGCCAGCGCTGCAGTTTTTCTTGTTTCAAAGTACGTACTTTATCGATTTCGATTATCATGTAATTACTCACAAGATCGGAAACTAATTTGCTCACAATAAAGCATTATGATCTGTAAAAGACTCCGTCATTACATTTCCAATACCCAGTAATTACGAATATGTTTCACTTTAAATTTTTTAAAGGTTTATTTTTATTCATCCCTGTTTTGTAGTGGTCAAAGTAGGTGACGGCAAACTACAGATAATCGGTTTTTAGGTAGGTACAATTTATATTGTTTATAACCTGCCTAAGTTACACTAAACGTCTTACATAATGTAAGCACTCCGAATACTAATTTCTGAGGCAACGTAAAACAAGAGAGAGATACTAATATTATATAAAGGGCCTGTCTAGTTGTAACTCAAAAACTGTGTGTTTTAATTTTCTTGAAAGGGTGACTGTGATTGTGTGAACAAAAGAGATCTAGAGTCGAATATCAATATCGAATGGTTTATAGTAGTAAGCCAAAAAGAGTACTCAAAGTATGTATTCGCGTCCCAACAATACCAGCGATGGACAATACAACCACAGTTTCCTACGTCTTGTTGTATAATACAGATATACTCACTAGTTCTAAAGTTCGCAGTAACTTATCCAACTGGTTCTGTGACATAAAAACAAGAACTAAGACACCCAAGCACATTCAACCAGACACATAAACCATGGTGCCGTTAACGTGCGAGGCCCTATAGGGTTGGCTATCCATAACGGTATTCAACCACCAGCCGCCTTTGACACCAGGATGTTGCGTGAATTAGAAGACACTGATGTTTAGCGGCTGTTACAATTATTTGATCGTTATATAAAATTAAGGAGGTTATTATTCATAGTATAGATTAAAGTGGTGACTCAAGTTCTGCAAAACACAAACTCCGGGTGACTATAGCTTTAATCCAAAGATTACCAACATTGTTGTGTCAGTTAACTTGTATTGTTGTGTTTTAAAATGTCAATTATTAATTCATTAGTTATGAATTCATCACAACTAGGTATCTTGCAATTTTATTATCATTAATTTTTTTGCAACTAATTGTCATTTGCTGACTTTTTTGTCGTTTCACAAGTAAATAACTTGCCAACTGTCCGAAAAACTGACTACTAATTGGTGAATTAATAGTCTTTTATATCTTAATTTAATATATATTGCAATAAAAAAATAGCAAAAAAAAATTTCGCCCAATGTTAGATTCGCAAGAGTCAAAGGCCTGTCTTCGCGGCGCCGGCGCACGAGGTCGTCGACCTGACGCCACTCGTGTTATTGAACGTACAGTCAACATCGAAAGTGGATGTAACAGCACTGATAATTGAAACAATAAAAACGAAATTAACAACAACACCAGATTTCCATGTTACAGGAAAACGATGCTTTGAAATTAGTAACTCTAAATAGGGCATTTCGGTTAGTCATACAAAACAATTAGAAGGATATCTTCATAAACAACTACACAGCGGTCACAAAATCTGACGCATCATTGTTATTCATACATACATTCAATACAGGTGCAAAAATATATCATTCTGTCAACATCACTTGTGAAATTTATTGTTGTACAAAATGTTAAATTTCTCAATTTTTACATACAATTGACTTGAACTTTCATTACTCAGTAATCTGAGTTGTTGAGTAAAATTGAACAATTTGATTGAACATTATCTCAATATTTATAGTATATATATACATATTTCACGAATAAAATTTCGTGTAATTAAGGATCCAATTTCATGAAAACATTTCCATATATGTGTAACGTAAAATACAATGTCACAGTGAATATTCGCACAAGTACCTTTGTATATCACCTGCACTCGCCGCAAACAGCATACCAACCGCTGTCAACCATGTTATTACCTACACACTGTGTTTATGGCCTCCATTCTAATTAAGTAGACCTATCGAATGATTAACGTGAATACAGACTAGTGCAACCCGATTTAACAGGTCGCACCGACGCATCCAGTGCGCTTGTTATGCAAATCAGATAATTAAAATCTAAATGAACTCTCAATATTGTAATAAACATATTTATACTGAGAGTACTGAACCGATTGTGATGCAATTCTTAGCTTCGTTTACATTTAAGAAATAAAAATTACCTAATGTTTTTATTGTTCATAGATTGAAAGACTGTTATCCAACGTTAACAAACGGGATTTCTATTATCTCTAAGCATTCTTGCTTAGCGTGGTCTCCGAAGCACCGAACATTTTGGCTTTACAGATACTTAAATATTACTTAAAACCAAATACAATTTTGTTTATACAATTTTGTTACCTGTGTCTTGTGATAGTCTTGATTAAGTATTTCATTCAGATACTGCGTCACAACACAATAGCGGGCATTAACTATTGTTAGCAAAGTTGTTTAATCCAACGAAGGATCGCAATCTTTAAAGTAAATTATATAAGGATTAGATTAGAGTGAACTTTACGTCCTGTTGAAACGCATCAAGTTTACAAAAGGCATTGGATGTCAAAACATCAGTGCGTGCCTTGAGCGGACGGTAGCTCAATTAACGGTACATATGACGGTTTAGCGAAACCTCGATCTAAATTTAAATGCTAGCGCATAAACATTCAATGACGGTACATACACCTCGTAGACGGTACATACACTTCGTATCTCAAATGACAACACATTCTGTTGTCATCTGATCGTAAAATTGACATTTTCGTATTATTTTCGGCTATTTCATGAAACGGTCACGTTTCATAAAATGGCCGTTCACTGTATGAAATTACCAATCTTACGAGCGGACACACGTCACGTTGTCTTTACTCTATTTATTCTTGTCTCCTACTTAGGTAGGACTACTTTAAGAAGTTGGCAAGCAGATACAGCAATCTCTACCCTTTTATAATCTATTTGTATTAAAAAAAAAAAACATTTTTTCCAATTGCATTTGTAAATTACAAATTCAGTTGACAAAAAAACTGAAAATGTTGTTTATCTCAAACAGTTTACAACTAAATGTGTTATCTAATCTATTCTTTCACACACACACACACACACACACACACACACACACACACACACACAAAAACCGGTAACAGAATAGAATAGAAATGCTTTAGTTATATCCTGAAAACAACGTAGGCGCAAGAGGTAACTGTCCTCAATAATTTAAACTGTTTACTTAGTAATGTTTGTGCAAATTGAATTTCGCAATTCAATTGACGTAATGCTGTCTAAGGGTCTCTTTATACTAATCGATAATAAATCGGCAACACCTATAAGAAACCTAACAACCTTTATTTATATGCAAAAATTACGTCACTAGCTCGCCTTTTAATACAATAAAACCACATCACCGGCGGAGGTTCCTCTCTGGCGATTCCTTTAAAGGCGACAGTTATCCTTTAAACGCGAGCTTTAAGGGTTCCCCCTTAAAGCAAAAAAGTTTTGAGTGTACTACTATCCATTTCATCCATTCACGGAGCATTCACGCTCCGGTGCACGTTACGTCACTCTTCATCTATCGCATCACTTGATTGAAGTCCTGTCTCCATCGACTGGACAAGACTAAATACTCAGTTGTCTTATTTTCACGATCCTTTTTACCGCGTACTTTTTGTAATTAGGTTCCCTCTGGGATGTTCCCCGAGCGCTAAGGCACAGGATTTTTTCAACATCGAAAACCGCTAGTATTACTTATCAGATAGACTTTCTACTTATTTACTGAAGGGCAGACTATCTTCAGGCCATAACAAAAACTTTCGAACCGAACTAAAAAGATTCCACTTCGGAGGTTATGGCGAGACCCTAAGACGCAAACGAAAGCGTTGTCAATGGAAAACGTTGCGATATCAGTTCAATCACACACCTATTCAAACATACGTGAACACGTGGGGATTGTTTGTTTAGCTTATAAACATTTAATTTTAATCGAAAAATTAGTACTGGATGGCAATAACCGCGCAGTGTCCAAAATGAACGCCACAATGGAGAGTTTACAAACAAATAGCTCGTCTCTTTCGCTTTAGCTATTAGCGAGCGAGAAGGTAGACCTTCGTAAGCACTATATGGAAGCAGAGGACGCCATACGATTTAAGGTTATTCAACTTGCGTGTTTGTGAGGAAATTCGTACGTAAAGCAATTTTCTTAAACATTTGTCCTTCATTTTTGAATTTTCAGAACAATTAATTGCTTTTTCAAAATTGGAGTGTTGTAAATAAGCAGACTTACTCACTACATTTTAAAAATACATATTGACTGTTTTTTTTTAATACATGTTTTGCGTCAGTGCTGATAGTAATCTTTCTTCTTTCTTTCTTGAATATTTGCAAGTATTTATTTTACAGTGTTGCATATTCTAAAGAAATTTTTTGTACAATAAATTTTCAATTTTTTTTTTCTTTTTTGTTCTGTACAAAAATTTAATTAACCAAATTTATTTCCGCTTCGATACAGAAAGCTGTATTTTGTCTATAATCACTTAAACGAGTTTAAGCGTATTTTGTCAAAATATTTACACGGCACCTCTGTATTTTCTGTCCATCGGTCCAGCGAACGCGTCTCGTACAATTACATATTTGCAAATCTTGTTCGATTGCTGCAAACTGGTTTTATAATCAATTGTAGGGTTGATTTATTATAGCTAGCGACTGCATGCAAAAATAGCTCGATGACCAAGTAAATTTATTAGAGGTCATTCTGAACTATTCATATAAATATCGCTACGAGGGGTCGCTGGCACGTACATCAGGTGCATATTTCATTCCTATATAACAATTGTGATTCAGAGACCTATATTCAGTTATGGATTGAAGAAGGTTGATGATGTCTTACTTCAAGTAGAACTTTGGGTACAGATTTTCATAGGCGATGTTACCAACTGAAATACACACTTGACCAACATTGAGTAACATTAAATCTTGATTTTAACCACTCTCATATCGGAGCCCAACAGTGGGACAATCATAGTACTGATAGTGACAGCGACGCGAGACTAGACTATCTCCATTACAATAAAAAAAATAGATACAAATTTACTTCTGTGAGGATCTTTAATAAGTTACATACGAGTACACGGCATTCAATTAATTTTACTTTACTGTGTGTGTGAATGAAACATCCATTATAAATTCAATTTATCGAGCTATTTGTATGGACAAAAAAGTGTCCTCTTCATGGCGTTGACAAGTGTTGTATAACGTTGCCTCGCTAGAACTGGTTTGCGAAGAGAAATTACGAGTAATAGGAAAAACCTAGAATAATTACACTACTGGAATATAAAAAGGTCATTACAAGGGATTGATAGATGTGATACAAAAACCTTCCGACGTTGCACTCACCTCGTATTATCTTTACACTGAGCTTTAACTATAATTTTTTGCCATCGCAAACAAAGTCTAAAACGTCGATATAAATTAGTCCTACAACGTTCTACGGATTTCGACGCCGATTCGCTGCTCGCCACACAATAAACTGAAATGTTTTAGGTTGTTATCGCGGTCCACTTATATAATTACGTGATTTTTTTTTAAGTTTTTGTATTAAATCCATCTTTAATTAACATTATTACAATCCATATTTTCCC
>DWPT01008122.1:0-10393 GCA_018251895.1 Agathymus mariae mariae
GTAGGATAGCTATTACTTTCAGGCGGACGATTAAGACTATATTCGCATAATATATATGCAATATAAATATAAAACAATGGTACATAACTACAAGAGGATCGAACAGGTGGCGCAGTAATCACGTAACAAACGAGTTCTACACTGAATTATACACATACAAAATGGACAAAACAACACCTGCCGGAGAGATATTCTATTGGAAAAATACGGAATAACTTATGAAAGCCAGTAACAATTGAACAATTGCTGTGCAGTGCCAGTGCAGGCGGACTTGTTTCAAGTCCTCAACTTGATTAAAACATGAGAGATTAAACTTGAGGTTATAGAGTTATAAAGTTTTATGTCGCAAGCTGTCAACCGCATTATTTTGAGTTCTACTGCATTTTTAATATATGAATTTAAATTTGAAATTTGATTGGCAAGCCCCAACGGTATAGTGTAATGTTCGTCTCTCGACCGTACTTTCTTACTTCAAATTTGGTTTCTAACTCCATATCTTCACATGTTGGAATACTGACAATCGGAAGAAGACAATTGAAACTCACAGGTTACAGCAACTTCCAGAACGATCAATGTGAAGCAAGTTGAGAGTTACCTAATGTCGGACAGTGAATGGAACTTTACTATTTTAGGGGCTAAAAAGCTGAAATAAAAGATAGTGTTTATATAATAGCATATTACGATAACAATACAATTGGAATATTTTTAATACAACGAAAAAACATTTATTATTTAAAGATTTTACAGTAATTACGAGATGTTATTGTTATTGAAATTTTTGCACAATTCTACTAGCGAGACTTTTTGACCATAAAATGAACAAAATTTTAATATTAATTCCTGTCTCCTAATATATCAATAGCCCATTTCATGATTGGCTAAATTGGAATGAAATGAAAATGATACGACATAACATTTTGCTTACTTTTTACAGTAATAAGAGTTCATTGAAAAACAGCAGTACTGTTCGGTTGTGTAACGAAAACGAAAATAAGTTATTATTGTCTGGATGATTTCACAAATTTCTGTTTTTCAAATAAGAAGCCGCAACGAAGCGCCGCGAAGTTCCAGCGGAGTTTGGGAACGAGGCACAAAAAGATGACGCCGAACCGCAGGGAACGCGCGCGAGCACTTTCAGATGCTTCAGAATTTCATTGTTTATTTGTTCATTGTTTTCATTTATCTGACACTATCTTAAATAAGAAAGTTTAAAACCAGTTTGCTTAGTGAATTTGACTTAAACACAATCCGTATAAGTATTGATAATGACGTTATTACTATCAATCCTTTTATTATTGTAAAAGATAAACACTCGGAGTACCTGGTATTCGTTAATCGAGAAAGATATAATCTCAAAGCTTAAACATACTCCGTTTAAGAACTGAAGATGTTAAGCTAAGTGACAGGAGGCTGTTAAATAATATATACACACACTCATACCATCCCAAGAATTCATTGTGTTCAGAGAAGTATGGACATACACACATGATACATTACAAACAATTAAAACCAGATAACTGTTATTTATCTATTACATAAATCTGAGTCTGGCCGGGACAGCACCTGAGACTCTAGAGATACTTTATGTCCTGGAGGTTCTGCGAGATAAAAGGTAAAAATGATATAGGAAATGCTTATATTCAGGTGTTATGTAACTATTGCAATAAATATTTCTTCTTAACTTATATGTTATTTTGGGTCGTACAAAGTTATAAAGACACAAATACGAACAATTCGAAGCCTATGAAATTAAATGCTCTACCGACTGGCCGTTGAATATAAAATGTAGACGTCACATGTTCCGAGACGACTCGCGTTAAAACATTTTCCTCGTCAAATATTCATGGGCCTCTTTGAGGGTATTTTTCTTTTGAGGTTGCAACGATTGGTTGCTATAAGACGGATTTCAATATAAAGTTTCTGTTTGCGTATTTACGAGGACCCATATTATCAGCCGGTGGTCTCCCTTAACGTCCTGCGCGACTACATTTCATATTTACGCAGCCCTTCTAAGTGAAACTAACCTGACTAGCGTCAACAAAAGGTAGGGTCAAATTACTCCGACGATAGTCGAGTTTCGAGAAGAAATACTTTTGCTTCTGGCATGAATTTTGACATATACTTTTGTGTAATAATAATATATCGTTTGTGGGACGGGAGAAAGGGGCTGTCACTAGTGTAAAGGTTCTTCAATCATTGTACTTGCGAACTGTTGTAACGTAGATTGATACTAACTTCGTTTCTCAAATTTTGTTACACTTTATCGTACAGTCAGGATATCCATGGCTACCCTATCTTT
This sequence comes from Agathymus mariae mariae, assembly GCA_018251895.1. NCBI lineage: Eukaryota > Metazoa > Arthropoda > Insecta > Lepidoptera > Hesperiidae > Agathymus > Agathymus mariae. Next base: position 2,300 of record DWPT01008122.1, read on the forward strand.
ATATGAGATACGGTCCTGCATTGTTTTAAACTTTAATGGACTCAACATTTCTATATGTAATCGTCTGAGCATAATACTAACGTGAACTATTTCCACCTAATCTCCATCTCTTATTAACTCACAGCTAAAATAATACGAATAAGCATTAAGCACATTGAAATTTTGAGGAACCTACTTGATTTAATAAGGTGGAACATGTATTAAAGCAAAAAAATAAGTATTAAAAATGTATTTTTTATAACCTGTTTAGGTAATAAGCGCTAAAATTTTTGTTACTACACCAACTAATTCAATAAAATAAAGCACTGATTTTTTAGTGCGTTGAATCGACTTGAACCATATTTTAAATGGGATTTGTGTTTTGCTTCGGTGTATCAATCTTGGTCGTTATTGTTAAATTGCGGTCGTTGACCAAATTCATAGGACTTCTGATTGCAAAGTTATTTTAAGTTGTCGAATTTTCAACTAAACTTTAACAATTCGCATTGGTAAACCACGTATGATGAATTGCCAAATGGATTGAGCATAAGAGAACCGTTGAGTTAGATATTTCAACAGGGCTTGTCTTTTAGTGAACAAAAACAGCTACTCATTGGCACAAAGGCATGCAACCACACATCGCGAGTGGTACTGAGCGGTGAGCAAAGCCTATGAAATTCAAAAGCTTTGACGACTACGGGCCGTTCAACGCGCAAAATGAATCTAAGTAAATTTTCAAATTAGTCGATTTTATCATCGCTCTAATTTATTTACGAACCATTTTGGTTTAAGATATATTATATCTTATCATTATCGTATGTTATATTATATGACAGTGAATAATTTGCTTAAATTAAACTTATAGTTTAATTTTGGGATGTTAAAACAAAAAACAAGTCATGTGCAACATATAGAATATCAAATGAAAAGTCTAAAAAAATTCAAGAAAATACGTACCGAAATTACTAAGCTTAGCTAAATTTTAAAAATACAAAAATTAACGATTTTCACCCAAATTTCCTACGAAATTACAGGAAAATCTTGAATTTTCAAAGAAAATAATAATAGACACACACACACACGATACAGTTACTATAAGCAACTCAATTTTATTTCCGTTTTATTTCAAAAAGATTGAATACTTCCGTGATTTACATATTTATTGAATATGGACTAACGTAGGAATTAACGAGCCTGTAAAAATAGCGTTTAAATACTGGAAAGTTAATTAGAACAACTGAGTTTAAAACAGTTGCGTCAGTAAATGAGTTTATCAGAGTGCGTCGGCATCCAGCAAATTAGGAAACTGTGAGCTCAGCTGAAATCCGTTTAAGCCGTTGTAAAACTTTAATAACCCGCTCCTTGAGTCTAATCCCGTGAGAGCGTGCTGCTTGCAAGTTCGACGCTCGTGGAGGGTAGTGCGATATGGACCGGTAATAAAAGGTGCTTGCGGCTCCTTCCATATAGAATTAGCCTTATTTACACAGGATTTTTATCTTGTATGAAAATGCCAACGATGTACAAATCGTTGGGGTTTTAAGGACACTACTCATCTTTAGTCCAAGCTTAGCTCTCCTGTCGCTAGTCAACAACGGTACCATCATGAACTGGGCACTGTAACACCTAATTTAATTCCATCGGTACTCATGCGTCGACTTCTTACCTAATTAACTAGCTGCCCTTCGTTAACAATCAACCGTCGTTGTGCTTAGGTAGTTGGTGTTTAGCTTCGGAGAGCCAGTAATCAGTCAGTTCTTCTCTTCCATCTTGACCGTTAACGCATCCATGATAATTTCGGTGTTGCGGATGTGCATGGACAGTGACCTTTTACCATCAGATAGTCCGCTTGTTCGTGTGTTGCCTATAGGCATAAAAATAGTTGAAGTTTTGATTTTATGCATTTATGTTCTTTATATTTATTTATTATATGTATGTTATAAACATAAAAAATGTCATAAATCATTTGCGTATATTTATGAAGTAATTTTTTTTTTTCAAATGGGTGATGATTAATTTATAATGCTCTCATGCCTCATAGCATGGAAAATTGAAAGCCGAGACTAAGATTGAAACCCAAAGCACAGGAATCAAATTGTGAATTACAATCTGTACATGTTTCAACATTACAGCTCATAAATGTATCCATAGAGATTTAAAATTAAACAAAAATTAAGTTAAATGTACCGTTACATCATAGCAAGAGGATTTAAAATTCACAAAGTTAGAAACGAGGGCGTAAATGGGACGCGCGCGGATACTTATAAAGTTTGTCATTGCTACAGTTACGTTATCGGGAGTTGAGTAGGGTAGGGTACCGACAGCCTTATTTGAATGTCTCTCCTTAAATGTGTTGCTATTGTGCACGTACCAGGAATAGTTGTTACAAGAGTGTATTTGGTTTAATCATGCTTTAGAAGGAAGGCTGTAAATATGATGTAATGTGTCTGAAATACTTTAACTCTCACTACTAATGTCTATTCAGTTAAAAAACGTTTATTATTATTATAGGGAGTTGGATGAGAGCCTATATTAACTTTTGAGAGCTCCTTCAAGCTTCGGCTGAACGTCAACAAGTCGAGTAAGGAAACTAATGACTTCCCAGGTGAAGGAAGATATGACTGCTTATCACCCTAGAGGAACGTGGTGAAGATACGCTTCACCTTCGTCAGGAGAAAACACACTTATCCAAAAATAAGATTTACATAAATCAAAATAACAACAGTAACAAAAAAATGTGAAACCTTTATTTTTACGTTTATTTAATTTATATCAACGTTCCTCAAACTGGAATGAAATCAAACGTCAGATGCTTTGTAAACTGATTTTATCTTCGATTAAAACGAAGAAGAAGTCTGTTCGACGTCAGCTTAAATAATTCTCTTTTATCATTTTTACAAAGTAATAAGAAACTTGTGATCCATCTTCGTTGTATAATGTTTCAAGATATCTCCATCGGCGATAATAATTCGGAAAATTCATCATAGTTTTATCACTGAAAACTCATTTTCGTAATTTAATTTTGGTCTTAAGAGTCCAAGTGATAAAATCGTAATGTAATTAGCGTGAAATACTCTAAAAATTTGCCATGATGTTCTCAAGAAGTGTAAAAAGCCTTTCATTTAACCAATGTGGACCGAAAATAGAAGAAAATAGAAGAACAGGAGACCGCACAGCCGATTATACTGTGGTCCTCTTCGCGAGAATTAATTGACCGATCAGCAAATATAATGAGTGTTCCGCGCACCCCGGAACTCCCCAGTCATCCTTCATTCACCGTTCAAATGCCAAACACAATACCAGTAATATATATATAAAGTGAATTGTAGTACATATCGGAGAAGAGAAGCAAATTCAATACTAAAAGCATTTTCTGCCAATCAACCTTCGGAAACTCAGAAAAAAAAGAATCAACGAAGAAGAAATAAATTTCTATGTTTAATTTATTTTCCTAGTTTATACCCGAAAAAAGGTTCTGTCGGATTTAGGTCTGACGAGCGTGCCACCCACCCCAAAACTTTGATCCCGACCGTAGTTATATACTCCGGCTGCAGAGTGAGTACAAGCATTATTGCAAACTAAAAAAAATCCTCGATAAGACACGACCTTAACCGGTTTTCTTGTTAAAATCTTTTGTATTACTATAAAAATTCTGGTTTATTATTAAAAAGCTTCTTTTACTTTCAAGATACGTATTCGAGATTGTCAATATACAGCGGGAATATATGTGAAGACGGGATCGGTACTGCACAGAGCGGGTCAGATTGAGTTCAACTAATGAAATTAGATATCTTTAGATAAACCTTGAAAAGCTCACGGGCATGTTTTTTTTTTCTATTTTGGTTTACTCATTATTTTGACTATTTCCCACGTGTGTTTATTAAAAGTACAAACGATCATATACTCACACCCCCATCACACACCCCCGGATCGCTCACTACGGTCATACGGATACTAATAAGTGAATATTCATAACCGCCTGGGCACCACTAATACAGTGGCTATCAAGGAAGAAGCGATCAGCCCGCTTCTTGAAGGACTTGAAGCATCGCAGGAAGAAATCTAGTAGAATTTTTTTAAGTACCTACACGGGCGTGGCAACACTTAGAACAGAAGACAAAAATGTAACTTCACAGCAGAATAAATACTTGCGTTGTTGGTTCCAGCCAACGTTCTAAAACACACACCTACAATCACAAACTTCCATAGCATCATTCATGCCGGTGGTGACGGATATAAATGTTGAAAACAGTTCCAACATTTAAATATTTGAAATAAATATTTATTTGTCACCGAAACTATTGCTCCGGATTGAATCATGGAACTTTTATAGAACAAGTAGGATCACAATACTATCAGGGTTGTACTAAACCCATCAGTAGAATGTGATTAAATCGCAAACACCTTTTTCGTTAACGAACCAAGATATACTGTTAAATTAGAAATAAAACTGGCAAGTACCTGATACAGCATTTCCCACACACGGCACACCTGTAGGCTTTATTGCATGTACGTTTCATCTCGCCACACAACATGGTTGGCCTACATTCGCACTCGTACGCCACGCTCGTAGGCTACATTCATAACATAACAATAATTAATAAAATATATTAAAATTTGACAATACTTCAAACAATTCTTTACCAATACTTCATACCAGTCAATGTGAACGATCGGTATTTATTCATCAAAATAAAGCCAACCTTGAAATATATATAAGTTTTTGATAATCCCTATCACAACAGTATCGTAGCGCCCTTTAACAATTTGTGTAAAATCAAATCCAGATCAATAAGAGACGGACGCATTGATCAATAATCATCGTGTTATCTACCACAACAAAGTCAGGACTAACCTGACAAGGTACACTAGCGCATTATTACCATAAGAGACGCAGAATCTAAAATTGCTTATCATTTGTCTTGTGCAGTGATTCTGTGATACGATTGACGTGCTATCTAAATAGTATCGGGTGCTGAAATATAGTTATTCAACAGATTTATTTGTTTTATTTATAGGCGTTAGTTAACATAATCAATAGTGATACAAGAGTGAACTACAAAAATGCTGTGATTCATATTAAAATAATAGGTACGCTCTAGTAGCCGTAACTGCATTTTTCTTTTCATTAAACAAAAATGGATCTATATCTCCGAGTATCTATCTTTTCGTAAACAAGCATGGATTAGTAAATAGTAAGAAATAGAGTGTAGGTACCGACCATTATCTGACCACTCATTGCTGACATGTCTGGTATTGCGAATGTCATTACGTCATGGCTACAACTTATTATGTTCTCTCTCAGAAATATACGAGTAGGTATATAACATCGTGTATTATATGCGAGGTATGTTGTTTACCTAATAAAATTAGTTATTGTAATTTTTGTCCGGTTTTGTAATGTATTTATTCTTATTAATTGACTTATATATTATTAATACTTATTACATATTTAATGTTGATTTATTCGAGTACAATAACACGTAATCTTGTGTTTATTTTATCATCACTAACACAATATGTATACCTAAGTGATGACACAGTAAATTAAATGTTAGAACGTTCATTTCATAGTGATGTTTTGTTGAAATACTCGTAGGTCAAATTAAATATTCATAAACTGTGGCTTAGAACCTAATACAACCTCTAAAGTTACTTATTTGTTACAATACATGCAGAATATACAATACCTTTTAAGAGTGACAAATTACAGTTCAAAGTATTATGTAAGATCAGTTCTACTTGAAAGTGTTAACGATCGTAATAATAATGACGCTCCAAATACCACGCAAATATTTGTGCCACAGATATTTTGTTGCGATCTGTGTGAAATTAATCTGAATAGATGGTTTAAAATAGATGGTGTACCATAGATTTATGCGTTAGAAAAACAAATCTTTTTGTAATTTTTTTCACATGAAATTAATTGTGCTAATTAATAGCAAAACTGTGGCTAGGATGGCCGGGATAGATGGACGAAGCAACCAGAATGTACTCACAATAGTTACAGTGTTATAGATTGACAACACCTTATATATATATATCTATATATATACACACCTTACATATATATATCGAAAGATCTTATATTTTGATTTAAATTTTCATCATTTCTAAATATGCATTATCTGGCATATATCACAAAATACATAATAAAATAATCATGCTTTTAAAACTTAATCTTATCGCTGATGACGATATCTTTCAAACAATCTTTCTAACAAAGGTACAAGAGGATATTGAGGATAGACACGAGAAGATATATATAAGCATGACTTTAAAATTAGAAATAAATATGTCACGTAATAATGAGTATAAAAACAACCTGCAATAATATTTAAAAAAAAAAACAATATTATATCTGGAATTTCATTTGACGCGTTATAAAATTCCCTGTTTGGACGGTCCTCTGAGAAGAATATGTGCTTTTCGATCGCAATTACTTTATCGTCGGCGTCCAACGAGGAGCCAGTGAGGACAAGCCTTAACAGCCCGTAATTAATTTGGGGCTTTTGCCCGCTTACAAGCGTACTGCTTTATATACGGTAAATGCGAACTAACGTCAATATGCCCGAAAATTTTCACTAAACCGACCTCGTTTTTCAGTCGAAAACTAACATCTACAGTAAGAGATCCTGAAATTGTAATATTTGAGACACAAAAGAGATTTACATTTCCCTGTTGCTCACTAGTTAAAATATGTATATGCATATATTAAACACGTTTTCTTTTAAATAAACGAAAAGAGTTTTTATTTATTAATATTCATATTATTTACACAAGTCAAACACCGTAGGCGCTTAACACTCAAAAATAAACTACCTTGCATATAACATATAAGTAGTTTAAAAAACAAAAAAATACGTTTTTGTAGTAGTATGAACTAAAAAGAGGTTAAATTAAGAAAACATGCCCTAGCGATATCTTTAAAATTAATAAAGCACTTGTCTATTGTTATAGGAAACATAACTGTTCATCTTTGTGGACAATAATAGATTAACGCTATCAAATTTTTATATTGTCATGGAAATTTATACGTCCAGAAGTTGGTGATAATTAAACTAAAGAATCCATTCATGTTTGTTTTATTACGTACCCAAAAATACTTACAAACTTAGAAGCATCACGGTGCCATCTGCACTCTGTATTCTCTGTATCTGTATTTCTGGTCAGTAATATATATTGGTAATTACACTTGTCATTTTGAAAATCCAGATCTATACTGACCCGTTTAGAAAACGACCTAACACTTTCGACCCGTTGCATCGATTCTAGGTATATTTTTTAGACCAATACTTTAATTAAATTAAATTTTTCACTCATTACACCTTTTTGCCCAGTCTTGCCTAAGCGTGTCACTAAAATTAATATTGTGGTTTTGTTTGGGTAGAACGATGATTCTAAGAATATTCATCCATATCTTTATTTTTAATATGAATAACTACTATTCAAACTAACTATAATAACATTCAACTTATCAAAATCAAAACCACAACATATGCGAAAGCGCGCCAAAGCAGATCCAGCGACTAATCGGTTCATAATTATTTTTCTTTCGTTTGCGATTGTAGTGAACGGACAAATCATTTTTGCCAGTGATCCGTTCGTTACCACAGTTCTTACGATCCGGGTCGTTTGACTCGTTCAATCACGAACGATATAGTATTTGTAATCTGTAAATAAATAATTTTTATTTCATCACATTTTCTGTATAAGGTATAATAAAGTATTTTGTACGGATAATTTTCTTTTTGCTATTGGAAATGTCTTTTCGTTCGCTCCAGTGTAGACTCCGATTTCACGAAAAATTGCGATCCCGTTATATCTCGGAGAGTTGTGAAGATTTGAAATTAAAAAAAAAAGTTCAAAAGACGCGAATTCACGAGAGCTGTAAGGTGCAAAAAGCATAATTCGAGCAAGTTAAAAACGAAAAAAGGTATGGCCGAAAAAGTGAAAACATTTTTTTTTTTCGAATTTTTGATTTTGACGCCCGATATTTTGGAGAAAGAAACAAAGAATAATATCAAAAATTTGAGAAAAACTCCTCTGGACAATTTAGTCAGCTACAATTTGAGTCTAAAATAAAGACGATCGGGTTAAGGGTTTGCCCTGTAGCCT
>DWPT01008123.1:0-10393 GCA_018251895.1 Agathymus mariae mariae
GTACGATTTTATATTTAAGGTCGCATTCCCACTTCATCTTAAGTGCAGATTTTCGAAATTAATTACCCACTTCGCTTAAGAGAAGTGCGAGAAACCTATAATTTAACAGTTCTTCAGTCGGTAGGGTGGCCGTTGTTTAGACTAAAGCCTTTCATTTTCTGATAAGACAAGAACTTTACTGTGACGCCGTTATACTCCTTACGAGCGATAGCCCTGGATTCGACACACATCGTACGTCACATGGTAGACATTTATTTGAGAGGTAAATATGTACTCGGGTCTTGGTTGTCAGGAATGTCTCATCTGTGAATGTCCTTGCAATTCATTATATGGGGAATCAAAGCGCCAGTGTTGAGTTGATGGCTAAAGTACAAATGTTACAGAAAGATGTAGGCTCCATGTTAAACACAGTTAACCTCATAAACCACAGCATCCAACACGGAGCTATTACCACGGGGCGAGCTGCGGCATAGCGGCACTGTGACACGATGAATGTTTAAAATGGATTACATTTTTACATTTCCGCAGTCATCGCGGCGCGACCGCAATGAGATTGTTTCAGCTGGGATCAAGAGATAATGATAATTTGGCAGCGTTTTATTAACGTTTAAATTAATGTAAAAAGAGTAAATGAAGCAGATTGAGTACCTAATGTGGCAATGATATATAGGTTTATTTCAGTTACTTTTAACTCGGTGTATGCCGTTCGGTTCCAGGTGAATAAACGGGACAAATATGGTATCGCTCGTATGTTTTGTTAATTTTAAAAGAGAGTGGGAGAGAGAAAGAGTTTCTAGATTAGTTTCAAAGATGTTCATGAGAATGCACAAATTCCGACTCCTGAAACTTATGGGCTTTAAAATGAAAAAAACAAAATACACTTACGATAATTTTTACGCAAATTTTAAGTCCTTCTGTTTCAATAGTTCAGTCATCATGTTAGTGTTCAATTCGACGATCCCATAGTCCAATTGGTAGTGACTCTGCCTGCCGAGCGAGGGGTTGAGGGTTTGATTCCAGGCCGAGGCACACATTTACGTGACAGATTAATATTTGTTCTCGGGTTTTGGGTGTTTGTAATATCGTATTTATGTATGTTAATGGAATCCTAGTACGGGGGTGTGAGTGTGTAAATGTTTATTATTATTATCATTATTATTATTAATAGGTCAGATAAAAAAATATTGGTGAATATATTCACAGTACGGAAGTTTATCCAATATAATTTCGACTTAACAGATTTTAATTATTATATCCACAGATCAAGACGTGTAAGCCGCGATATTAAATAAATCATTTGTAGGTAATATCGTTCCTACCCACAGACTAGTTACACAAATATACCCTGCGGCGTCACTACCAGTATCCTGCTTCTTGTAATCATTATATATAACTAGAATTAGACAGTGGTGCTGAGATTGTCGAGTAAATTAATTATAACCAACGTTGAGATGTTCGGGTGTACTATAAAATTTAAAGAAATTAATAAGGCTTAATTTTGCTTCACTGGTGATTTCGGTAGAGAAGTTTGAAATTCTTAATTGACAGCTATCTAGCAATATTTACTTCAGATTGAGGTGTCTTCCGAAGGATAAAATGTACAATTTATACGCAATAGGTACGGGTACTATATCCTATGTATGTCTAGTGTGCTTTTAGACGGTTTTGACGATATTTCTTATCTCCAACATAAAGAACAGATTTTCCTCATTAATGTTGCTTTGATATGGAGTGCCATTCTTGATAGGAAAATAAAATAAAATAGGAAAAATAACAGGAATTCATATGGTCCAATATCTGTCTGATCGACACAGGAGCGACGAACCCACTTCTTGAAGAACCTAATGCCTACATAGTAGCAAACCTTGTGAAATATTTAAAATCACCAACTTCTGTATACCGAAGTTATTAGTGCCTCCGTTAGATGGAAGTTAAAGATTTGACAACAGCCCACGACAGACATTAATGGAACAGATAAGTTACAAACTCATAGCACCTGCAATACAGTGCAATATAGACTGTGATTATGTGAACGTTTGTAACAATAATTAATAAACCCGGTGTATCCTATGCCATCAGACTCGAAAGGCGGTTGTGTGGAAGGGCCGTCGTTAATTACGTTAGTGTGTTTCTACGCGCGTGTCTACTAGTTTTCGCAGCGTTCCTTCCAGTTTGTATCCGATTACTTGCAGTGCCAGTTATTACGTTACGTGGACAGATCCCATGCATTAGTCGGCGGACAGCTGTATTTCACTAAGTGTTAGGTCAGGTCGAGTTGGTTACCGCATCAGCGTTTCCTATTAAGCAGGATATTCACATAATCAGGTACGAAAAGTATGGCGTTACTGTGTTTAATGTTAGTTACTTTAATTTTTATGGGTACATACGTCCGTAAAATTTGTCCCACATAGTTGGATTTTGTAGCTTTACCGTGCGTAGGAACTTCTTATGTTTTCAATAACGTTAAGGATTTATATTTACAAAAATTTTCGTTTGTGTGTCTAATGATAACCTAACCTGACGGCATAGAAGCGCTCATGTAATTGAATTCAGTCATTATCGGTCAAATCGTTTCCTACGTTGCTTTGAGTACAAATTTTACGTGATTCCAAACTTTTCTTTGTCACTGTCGAGTCAAGTGTATGTCTAGGCAAAATGTATGTTTTGTTTTGTCTTTATGACAACTCTCATCGCTTCACATCGGGAGACGTAATCTTTGTGTATTAGACTTAAAGTATCTTTTATTGCAGTATCTTCAAAGCGCCCACTAAACATTTTATTTACCTATATATTAATGTATATCTCTAATAACGGACCCGCGAATTAATACCGGCCACATAGACCATCGAACCGTCTACAAACATACTCGTATATAAAGATACATTATTGTACTACATATTTTACTAATTCAATAATAAAGTCCAGAAGCAACCTTCCCACGGTGACGAACTCGCTAAAGAATTTTACAGCCAAGTTTCCTCAGCCCACATAGAAAAAAACACAATTTTAACTTGACCCATCGAACGCTATCGAAGCTCCTCAGAACACTGGCGTTTGTTTGGAACGAGTAGGCCGACGAAGATCACGTTGAACTTGTCAGAAAGCTGCTAAGTTATATATGTCATTAATATGGTTAACACCGTACATTTCCCGTGTGAAGCAATTCATATCGACTGCTTTGTATAGAATGTCCACTTAGAACGTTATGATAAAATGATTAAGAAAGACAGCGACGTGCGTTTTGAAGGATGCTTTCTTTGAAGTGGCTCGGAGTATTCCGAGTAAGGATCGAGGGTGCTTGTGAGTGTTTTTGGAGCTTTTGTATTGATTGGTATGGAAATACAAATAGTCTTGTTACGTTTTGTTGTACGGACAGATATAAATTCGAATTCTTTAGTTATCAAATATTGTTACGATTTCTTTTTAATTTAATAACACGCTATGTTTTTTATGATATAGAATTTGAAAGAGTACCAATATTTTGTCAATTTCTTATCGATCTTTTCGTTATCTAATAATTGCATGGAATATTTATTTAACTTATAGTAGAATTATTTTTTATTATAATTTATAGTAAGAATTTATTGGCGTCTCAGTTAATAAGTTTTATATTTATATCAATTATTTTAAGGAACTTTAGCGAAATGTTACCTATATGTTGTTGGTAGAAAATGTACAGCAAGAACTGTACACGTAGAGTGTAGAGTGTAGAGTCTGCTCCACGAGGTTGATAGATTTGTAACGTTATTAACTATTGATAAATCAATTGTATCATCAAAAATAACAACAATAAAATGTCAATAAGTTATGCCAAGACGATCATCAATATTATTTCCAGACAAGTGGTTCGTGTTCAATTTTAGGGATCCGCGTGCGTTGTTCGTCGGTATATATACCGGTATATTTGACTCTTCTAATACACTTAGAACTTTCGTATTGCGATCTGTAACCTTTGCTAATTATCAGTTGACAGTTAACTAAAGAAAGTTTACTAAAGAAAGAAACGTGTGCTTATATACATTTTTGTTCTGAAGTTTTATTCTTGTCTGATTTGCGCATGATCGCTCTTGGGTTTAGCAGCGTCTTGCTTTGCTCTGCTATTCACAGAAATGTAAGGAAATCATTACGTGCTCATCTTAAAAGTATCAATGTCATTTACAGCCGACTAGAGAACAAGTATGATATGAAGTACTGAATCCTTCTCTTTCTAAAAACAACTCACTATTGCCATACTTTGGGAACGAAACAAACCATGGTCCTTTGACCTATTTTTTCACATCTGACATCATCCAATCAAACCTAAAATACCGAGAAAACGATCCAGACCCGTGTTTATTTTATTCAAATCATACAATCCTTTAAGAAAAAAAAAATATCAAACGCAATAACCTTTTTGCGAGCGGTCCGATTAAGAAAAAAATCAATTATCTCTGCCCCGCGTGCTGTTTCAGGTTGCAGTTTGAAATTAGAATATTGTAAATTGGTTATGATTGCATCTTTTTAAATTTGCGATTAAGGTTCCGTAAAACTTAAAATATTTATTTTTACTTGGGTATTAATGCTACTGTTGAGTTAGATGTTTTAATCCAACTCGTACTTAGGTGGGGATTTGATACACACAAATGTGACTAAATGTTGTACATATATTTACAGCTTCAGCGACGGAAAAATTATTCATGTGACGAAAAACGTAACGTTTTAGCGGATTGTTAGTTTAACAAACAATTTGCCGTATTGGGGCGCTCCCCCCAATCCCATGCTGACATAACAGGGTATCGTAAGAGGCGACAGAAGCCAGCCTGCTTGTTGGTAGGGCTTTGCGTAAAGATTATATTATCAGTATTATTATTAGTCGTTAATATTATTTTTGCTATTATTATTTTTCCGTGAAACCTGCCTGGGGTGGTGGCTAGACCACCCTCCTGCTTGAGTCAGCCGCCAAACGACTGGTCGTGTTCCGGCGGGGGGCTTGAGAGCCAGTACTTTCTTGCATATCTTCTTCTCATTTCCTGGCCGACAGTGCACCAGTGATACCTTTGGTCTTGCTGATGTCCATGGGCGACGGCTATTACCATAAAAAAACAAACAAAGCAAAAGAGGTCTTGCATTAAAAGCTTCATCTAGTTTTAGCTTCAGGGTACCCTAAACCTATTCTGATCCAGTTGGGCAACCGAAACCCAAACGGTATATAATTTTAAACTCATTATTTTTAGTTAACCCGCTACCGGTGGTAGAGTTATTACCTCGTTTTTTGGACGCCAATCTTGATCGGCTGACATTAATTTTTGTAACATAATAATTGAGACCATTACAAGTTTTTTGACGCTATCTTGAAGGTTGACGGATTATATTTAAAAGTTTTTTAGACTGGAAATAAATTTAATGGTTTAAATTTGTTGTTGCTTATTAAAATGTGAGGCGATGTAATTGTAATTACTTGAACTTAGTCAGTACACTTACTGAATAACTTTAATATTCATTAATGTTTACGGATGTGGTTGCTTGATATATCAAAATTAGTTTTACTATATTTCATTTTTATGTGAGTTTCTTCGTTGTTAAATTAATTTTTTCAGGTTCATATCAAGTTAAAACTAACATGTTCTATTGTAATATTATTATATATCATTATGACCTTTAGCTTTCAACATAAATCCTTGACTACAGTATAAACACAGTTATTTCTAGAAGGTCACGATATAGTAAAATAAATTCTTAAAGACCTTGGATAAAAACTTATTCTATAAAAACGATTGACAAAGGAAATAACTAATAAAATAAAACACGCCCAAGGAACACCTATTAACAAAAACCATTACCAATAAAAAAATTAGACGCCATGCCATTCAAACATCCCGTGTTCGAGTCCGATTCCAAATTCGAAATTCGAAATCGTATCGCGTTCTGACGTTTCCTCTACGTGCCGTTTCCGCTCTGTGCTTGCGCACGACGAATCCCTAATCGCGCGCTTTTACATTTTTTATTATTTTTTCTGGGCGAGGATACATATTTTTTTCTGCGGCTAGCTATGTGTATCCTGTTGTTTTGATTGATGGCACGGAGATAGGCTGGCGAAGGCTCCATTACCAAGTCGGATCTCACAAGGTATGTTGATAAATTGGTTGCTTGTATTCCTGGCGCGTTCGCCATTTTGGTTCTGTTTGCAATTGATCTTTTGCTGCGGTCGATATAAGTAACTTTTACTGCGTTCTTGAAATTTTTTAACGCAGTTTAAACATTATGCTATTAATTCAATCATAAACAACTAAAAATAATTATCCAAGACTCCTAGTGCTAGATTGTTTTAAAACAATCGTTTTACCTTGTTTGAGTGCTTCCAATTTCTGGGTGGATATTGGATGAGGAGTTTGAACAGCTGTCGGATTTTTTTATCTCACGTCCGATTCCAGGCAACATTCGACGAACATTCTTGTAGTAATTAAATATTTAAGTACATCATTTACGTAAATTAAAGTTAAATATTTCATATAATTGGATATGGAATGTCCAATAAATTGGTGAGCATAAAAAGGATCAAGTATAAGGTTACAAACAGTATTGGATTTTAAGTTCAAATTTTATGTAATCCAGTTGTACATTCAATTATTTCCAGTCATTAGCCATTATTAATAAACACATATATGTACGAACATATTCACACACGCACTCGTACATAAGGGACTTATCCCGAGTTGGACCAAATGTTACCCACATAAAAATATTAATAACAAAGGAAGTAAAAATACTCAAGTGTTTATAGTTGCTTTGGTTGAAGTGTCAGACAACAAATAATATACGGCATCATATTCCATCTTGGCCGGCATCGCGTCGGTGGTACCTTTGGTGTGACCGTAGTACCATACCATGAGCCTGGTGGCCGCTTATTATGATACATATTTCTGTACATTTCTGCTAGGCTGTTGATATAAATACATGCAATAAAACATTTTAAGTATATTTACAAATAAATTATCCTTCGTTACTCATATTATTTTAATGAGAATCTTTGAACATAAGCATTTGTTAATTAGCTAAATTATATTATAAAACAACAAAGTAATCATGCAGCAGCTTAATGTATACAATCATACAATACGATCCCTTGAACAGTCACATCTACGATGCAATCTATCCAAATCCGTAATCCTTCCAATAACGTCACCAAATCATTACTACATAACAATAACATCGCGGGCTGCGTTACGGCGAAGTCTAATTCTGATTCAACGGACGGTTCGTTTCTATGCGGCGCACATCGTCCGCGCTGACGATAGGGGGCGCACTTTAAATACTGAACAATATAATGATCTATATACGAGGTGTACACGAGCTGGACGCTGCGTATCGAATAACAATCGCGAGTCGTGTGCTGGCATAGAATAGGCCTGCTGATTAGATGGAATGGGTCATACTGAACGAGCAGCGAAGTGAGCTTTGAATGTTTTATGTTGGATGAGAACATCCTATATTTCAATAATGATTTCTTATAATAATGTAATATAAGATTATATTCTGTTTAAATTTAGGGGGTCGATTAGTATTTTAGAAATCTTTATCAAAAGAAAGGATTTATTAGCTCTGTTGAAGAAGTATTTGTCATATCTATGAAAAATAAATTCACGATGATATAACGGTGTAGGTGCCTTGTAAATATTAAGTATATTGCACATATTTTATTTTTTGCTTCTATTACCTATTCAGAATGAAAGTTTAATATTGAAGAGAAGTAACGGCATAAGAAACTCCTCAGCACTTCCTTTAAAGCAACATATGACAGGAGAGATTTCAGCCTGCACACAACAAACAAGACAAGACAAGACAAGATTCAAGAATTTCATAAATAACTTGTAATATTTCCACGGCGTCCGTCGTGCATTTATTGAAACAAAAACATAGAAACATCTGTCTACCACGTTGCCCTGTATCGATGGTGGTTTATAGGATACATATGGCAACGCGATTAAATGAGAGCATAGATATGTATAAATAAAGTATTTCTTGGTAGCTTAGATTTGCCTCAGCAGAAAAATTTGTACCGTAAACATCCGGTAGACAGGATCTCATTTAATTAAGAAATAGGGTTGTCAAATTTACAAAATTTTATAAAAGTTTATTATTTAAATTTAAGTCCATTCGTAAGTGATATAAATATTTATGTCAATTAATTAGTACACACTTTTAGTTCCTAATTGAAATTTACTGGATTAGCGTGTCTCCGTCCGTGCGACCGAAATATATTATATGTAAAATTTCACGGTCCATATCAGAAGGAGAGTGGTAAATAGCCAGTCGGGTAAAATACTTTATCTCCATGCAAGTACCGTCGAGATGAAACTGGATGGCACTGAGTCCAGTGATCTCCGACGGGAGGGACCGTTTGCCATGGTCACGTCCGTTACTCAGTGGGCAGGTAAGACTTAGGGAGGCTGGCTCCGACTCGAAGGATGGACGAACTGTTAGCACTTATAAATAAAACAGTCATCTATAATGAAGTTAGTTCGTTTATCAAAAAGGGTTATTAAATATATATTTGGAACAAAGAAAAATTGTACTGATTGTCATTATATGTCATAGAAGAAAAGGAGGAAAAATAAGATAGTTGAATCTTAAATTACATAAATAATGCTAGTTATTAAAGGGGTATTTCGGGGTGTAAAATTAAGTACTCAGAATTAAAACAGTGATTTCCGGAGCAGCTGCTTTGTTATAATTGTTATACTTGTTGTAACAAGTCAGAAGACGTGCCAAAATTGTCGGTCAGCTATGTTATGTTTATGTTTTATTACTATATTTGTTACTAATGAAAACGTTAAATAAATATGAGTGTATTATGATATAATACCACCACCACCACAGAAAAATAAAATGTTATAGTTGGTGTTTATAAGTGCGTTGTGAGAATGATATTTAATAGACGTTCATATACACTTTGCAGTCGAAAATTTAGTGACAAATGTTGTTTTTATTGTTATTTTAAGTTAATATTCGTATCCACAGATTTACAGTTTGAGGTAAGTATGTCTTATTTAATAGTGATTATGAACGTGTATGCACCGACAATAGGTACACCATCACGCATATAAAAAACGATGATTTTCACGCCTTGATTTCGACCTCGAATCTCCGGATTGGAGGATTTGTAGTTTGCAATTGAATAGTAAATCACAAGTTCATTCACAAATGAAACCGAACGTTAATCAATAGTCAGTTTAATTCGCAAATTAACAGTTTTTATTGAATTAGATAATTTATCTCAATCCCCTAATAAAGTAACGGCGCAATAAATTCCGCAATAATAATCAATATATTGCTATCATTGTATTGAGTGAATTAAAATGAGTATCGTGTGTACAGTACTTGGTCTGTCAATAAGTCCTGAGTAACAGTCGAGGCGCCACACCTCGTGGAGATAGCATATTTCATATACTCTCTTTAATATACTGGATATCCGGAGTCTCCGCCAGTTTTATATTTCGCGAGTAACTCGAGAACTAGATAATATTTTTTATTCGGTATGGAATTAGTGATTAGTGTACTTTTTCCGTGCGGTGAATGTCGCGTCCAGGTGGAGGTAGAATGTTGTTGGTACATCTTACCACGTGGTATTTATTTGTCGTCAACAGTATTCAGTACTTTAATATTTGCTACTATTGAAACTTTAAACCGATTTGAAATCGATTTGTTATTCCATTCGATGTCGCTTTCCATTCGCATCGATTCGAATGTATCAAGTGAGTTAAGCAACTACAAGCTATTAGGAGTTGGGCGGCAAATCGCCGTTGGCAAATTTCTTTAGCGCTTTGTGCTTCAGAGTACATTGCACCGACTACGGCTCCAGTAGCTATTATTAAATCGTGGCAGTGGGTTTTTGACGTTTTTGCGTATTTTGGTTACATCGCTGCGGAGCCAGAGCAAGCCGCCAGCTTGCGTCGGCAGCTTCCGTCATTGTCGTCCTTCGGTCTACTATGCCCGTGTTCGGCGGTGACTATTCCGTAAATACGTAAAGTCACGGCGGTGATCACTCATCATCATACGTCCGTTCCTGTCTGTAGCCAACTATTAACACAAAAAATATTACATAATATCCGTCAAGTAATGAAATTTTCTCATTATTATATTGTATGAGTAAATTGTATGGTAACAGTCTGATGGTACCATGCAATGAATAGTTTGTCCCTCTGACTGAAGTTTGTTAATCTAAATTTTGGAAGTTTTAATATCTATTTAGGACTGTATAGATTACATAAAAGTTTACTAGGAAATTTATTGACGTACTTGAATAACGAAACATAGACGTACAGACCATTTTTTATGTAAATAGCCGACAAACGAGCAGACGAGCCACCTGATGGTAAGTGGTCACCGTCGCCCATGGACATCAACTAGACCAAAG
>DWPT01008124.1:0-10392 GCA_018251895.1 Agathymus mariae mariae
GCCAAATTGCAAAGTTCTGCCGCTGAAATATTAACAATTTAAAACTCTTCAAGGTTTTATTAAGATTCTGTTCGCTTACCTTTGCATGTAGAATTATAAAATGAGGGCCTGCGTTTTTTGTTTAGCAATATATCAATTTGTTTGAAATTACCCAATGTTTTAAGCTCATTGTAATAATAATCCGATGTGTTTTTATTGAAAACGTAAAGAAAATACATCTAAATATACATACTGTTAAATTTTAACAATATTTGACATCAGTGCATAAGTATTTCCAGTCTTTTGTGGCACACATGTATGTTTTTTACTTACTGAAATATTTTTTCAGTCATCCAGCACATGTAGGTTCTTTGGAATCTAGAGTGAACCGTGATCGGTGCCTGCCTGATGCGCCTGCTAATAAAAAACTTTGGATCTCATTATTTTTCTATTATCCAGATGTATGTTTAGCTATAAGGAGCATGCAAAATAACGTGTTCAAACAAATTCTTAAATCATATTAAGAATAAAATAATAAACTATTATCTTCTCTGTTGTTGATAAAGTTGAACATATTTGGTATGTTTTATTAGATATAACGCTTTATAGACATCGCTTTTAAATAATGATGCAACAGAAACAACGTTGCATCACGCTTGGAACATGCCATGCTTGCGCTTCTGTGTCAAATGTATAGCTGCAAAGATGAACATAATTGCTTCTCTAAACCAGTCTGTCAAGCCATGTTTGGAGAATTGTAGGGTTTTTTTGCCGTGCCAATATATATTTCTATCATGTTGCAATACTTTGCTTTAATTTATTTATTTTGTACACACAATAAAAATACAAGTTTGTACAAGGGCACTACTTAATCCAAAGTATTTTTTTTCTAGTAGGCCAAAGAAGTGGAAGTGCACACACACACACACACACACACACACACACTTACACCAGTTATACATTCAAGTATTTGTAATCTGTGACACTTTTTTTGAATACCTAGAATATATCAGATTTTTTTACAGTGGAAATTAGCGAGTTGCGTAACCTAACCACCTAAAGTAACAAGAAATGGGAATAAATGTTGAATTATGTGAAGGAAACTTAAGGAGAGTTTTCAGGTGTCACCTGCATGGTACACCTGGAGGATGAGCAAAGGTAAATGGAAGAAGAAAGGCTATACAAGATCTTAAAAAGTATAAAGTTCTTCCTCGAAGAGTTCTTTCTAGGAAATCGATACTTGAGATACTTGCGAAATTGCGAAATTCGCTCGATTATTTCGAGTACGAAGATAAAACAAATAGATAAGTTTTACAAGCACAGAAGACATTTAGTAGGTCTTCAGTGACATTTAAATATAGATATCAGAATAGGCGAAAATTAAGAAAGACTGGAAAATTCGAACATAGACCATCATTACCAATAATTGTTGAGGAGATAACTAAGAAGGACTTTCTAACATCTTCGTTGGCTGTTAGGAAAAATTGAAAAGAGAACACTAATAATTGTATTGAATCATGTAACCGTGTCGTCTATACCGATACTGAGAACAGGTGACCTGTCAATCTCACCGACATCGTATTGCAAGGCCTCCCACTTTATGCCCTTATAAATACGAAGGAATAAATGCTGAGACTTATGCTTTGGGGATCGAACACAATTCCAAGTATTTGTAAAATCGTGTCAGAAAAAAGGCGCTACTAATTTACCATCAGTGCTTATCAAGTTTCTCAAGAAAACTTTAATCATAAGGTCTAGACAAAAGGTTTGTAGTTAAGGAAATTCAGCGTAACAGATAATGGGACAATGCGAAGGTTAAAAGAAGCCAGCGGACTCAATATTTAAATAGAAGGACAATTATTTTTAATACACGTGTGTTGAAGACATGCATCAGAATTATATGTATATAGATAGAACTGAAATTATTAAGGAGTTTCAGGCGTCTCAAGGTAATCTACATTCATATTAGAGATAACTTGCAAATCCTCCGTAGCTTTAATAAAATATATATCCTAAACAAGGTCAACTATATCTGCTTATTTAAATTGAAAATAGAAGTGAGAATTTTGTATTCAATTTGGATTTCCTTTGCAAGTGTAATGTATTTTTTGTATTTTACAAAATGTGTCTAGATATTACCAAATGAATAAAAATTACATGTTTTGAAGTGGATATGACATCAAAAAATTAAAATTATTATTTTATATTCCATGAATAAACATGTTACAGATAACCATTGTGTAGCTCTTGTGTAACAAAAAGTTACAGTTAATAATATCAATGGTAAATTTTATACCGTCAGATAATAATGAATGCTGTTTTTGCTAATATTTGCCCGAGATATGCTGTTTCTATAAAAACACCAATAAATTCACTTAAAAATATTTTTTTTTAATTACAAGTCAGTTTTATGCATTCCCCCCAAGTAAAAAACTTTAATATTATTTAATTTATTACTAAGCGAGTCAATATTATTATTGCTGTACATATCACAAAGTTTATATTGTATAATATTTCAGATATAAAGTTAAAATTATGTTTCGCTAACGAAAACTTGCGTACTCCACCAGAATATTGCATATTTACTGATTCTGGGTTATCGTGAAAATTCCAGCACAAGTCTATATCGATATTCGAGTGAAAGCTGTTTTTTACATTCAAGCCTGCTTCAATTTACTGCGAGGCCGTAGCTCAACACTCACTTGCCTACGTGTGAACTATCTTGGTAATTCTCACGCGCGCAATCTTAACGCTGCTCTTTTTACGGTAATTTTCAATACCACCTTAATATATCGAGACGTATTACAAGCATAAAAATATCTTCTATGTCCTTGTCAGAACTAGTTATTTTTATTGTTTTTATTTTAATTTCTATTCCTTTTAGTGTTACAACGTTATAATCATTTAATAGATATACCTATGAGACAATCCTATCGGATATACGGAACTGTCGATACCATACGCTTTTCAAACTTCGTTGCGAAACGATTACGAAAATTTTAAGAGAAATATGTGTCTCTTAATAACCTTATAACAAATATGCAAGTATTCAATACCAGCTTGTGTAAGATTAACGGGATCTTCCTTACAACGTAACATACAATTCTGAAATGATGGATTGGACAAGATGGCGGTGTTTGCGAACCGTTCGCAAATTGCCTTCGCTTCCTTGTAGCGTTTTTTATTCGCCAATTTGATTGAAGGCTCTCGATTATAACGTGCTGGGGTACGATTTTAGTGCCCTTTTATTAACTCAATGCTAACACGTTTCTTCATAATTAAAGATAATAAAACATTGAAATAAATAAACACGACTATCAATTCAAAAACATTTACAACGTTGTGAATCTGTAACAAACCATAATATATAAATATAGATTTATTGACAAAATACATCTATACTGTGCGTAAAAAGATGTTTTTTGTCGTGCGTATATAAACTTTTTTCGACATTGCGTATATATGAAAATAATAATCACTTATTTCGAATAAAAAAAAACGTCTTGCCGAAACCTGGATGTTTAAGTTTTCTGTTCTCTAAGTTTGTTGAAAACCTGCATTTGGCCGGCGTGGTAAACTATATCTCTAATCACTCACCTAAAACAAATTAACGACTAAAGTTTTCCATTAAGTTTTAATACTTTCCGTAAGACACTGTTTCAACCAAGCCGAGATTTAAATTAAACTAATAATTAAGTTTTCAACGAAATGAGACTTCTGAGACGGGTGAAATCAAAATTTAACTTAATAGGAACGAACTTTTCATCGAACATCTTTTAATCACAGCTGAAAAGCGGTTTGTGTAATGCTTTTAGCTAAATATTTTGTCTAAGATTTAAAATAATCGAGTTGCTCTTAACGCCTTCGATCCTGCTCTTTGATCGTAAAATGTCAGATTTGTAATTTATGTAGCTAAAAAATACCCAATTTCCTTTTGTACACTTACATTTTATCTTTGTAATATAATACCGAGACTTCTTTATTGTCATTCTTCTATAATACTATTACAAAATTATTTTATTGAATATGAATATCTATACAAATAATAAAAGTGTAACAGGGTCGAAAGTGAACACGTAGTTTAAATTTTTTTTAGATATTTTAATGCAGGTAGACTTTATTATATATATAAAGGTCAAAAAAATTTTTTTTTTTTAATTTTTGTTTGTCTGACCGCGTACCTAACCTAGTAGCTTATATTGTGGGTCATAATCTAAGATACTTTCATCTCGAGAAACATACCAGTACGATCCGTTCCCGCGGAATAGGAAATAAATTTATTATGTATATTCTATTAAGAGAGCAAGTAAATAAATGTTTTACGACCAAGCTGTTATAATAAATTAATATGTTTCTAATTTACATAAGTAATAAAAGCCCATTTCGAAAATAATTCAAGTGTAATTTCTAAACGTATCGCGTAGATTTTCCACAACGAAGCGAGGGTCGGCTACAAGAGTTTTATAATATCATTTGTAACAGTGTAATTCATAGTTACATGATATATTTTTCCTTGCTTCCGTTTATAAACCTGTACTTTGAAGCGACGTGTCCTGTCCTGTTACGGTTCTCAGCGAAGACCACGAGTATTTGCTAAATCGAAACGATGTTTTGTGTCTACGTTAGAATGAAATGATGATTTTTATACAAATTTCCAAAAACCAACTGACTACCATGTGATGGCAAGACACTGCCACCCATAGACATTCGTGATTTTAAAGGCATGACAGGGTGCCTGTTCATGGATAGCCTCACCGATACTGCTGTCAATTATAGCTCGTATAATTGTAACTATATTAACGAACTTTATTACGTGTATTGAATTCTTACGTCTAACTTTTATCAAATGATTTACCGAGACATATGTCACCAACTCACGGCTGTAAGGGGTGTGTGTAAGGTTCCATTCATGCCTGAATCCAAGCGAAAATTCTCTGCTCGTAGTGCACCTTACTGAATACTGGAAAGAGCCATGGCGAATGTGCCACCTGCTGGAAATTACTGGGCTCTATACCACGCAATTCCAACGCTAATCGACCATGAAAAATTTTGTAGAGTAACTGATGCTTAGGGTGGTACGGGAATGGTCGTCCACCCTCGTGGGTGATCACATATAGCTGGTAAATTTGACATGTTTGCTCGTTTTTGGATATTACTACAAACAATATCAAGTAGGCCCTACAATATTTTGAGATTCGTACAATATCAAATATAATATTAATGTTAGGTATGAATTATAAGTTTAAAATAGGTTTCGTTTATTAAAAACAATATTTCGAGATTCCCAAATATTCTGGGAGATTGCCTGTTTTACCGATTTCAAATATTTTTTTTTATTATAATGCAGCATATTTGTATAATTTCATTCAACAACATTAATTCAGCACTTGTTTATATTTGGTTTCCAATCCATCTTGCTGTTTTTGTGCATTCATATATCCTTTTTTGAACTTTTCCATTAAATTATAAACACCTTTCCCAGACCCTTTCATTCAAATTAAAAAGGTTTCAGGGCAACAGCGCTATTTGAGGTGACATCTTATTTTGTTATTCGTGTCTATAAAGAACATCTTTCCTCGTATTTTGTCACAATAAATGTAGTTTTAATTGTAACTTTTATTGAGGCTTTGCCTTAACAAATAGAAATAACTTAATGGAGACTGCGAAGTTTAGGAAGAAATAATATGACGGCTCATGAACCAGTTTAGAGAACAATTTAGTTTTTAATGACCGCACAATCTGTTTGTAATTATACTAAAATCTTTTAATAAAAATCATAACTGAATTGAATATTAGTAACCGTTATTTTTTTATAAATTAGTAAGAACTTAAAGTTCATACAACAAAATTAAATCAAAGAAAGTTCATTCTAAAATTACTAAAACAATAGGCAAGATTTATTGATTAGGATAAAACTACTTCAGTCCACCGATTATTGTATTTAGTTTAAAATTAAATCTTGGCAGTATTAAAAGCATTGAGCATATTTGACGTTAAATTTATATCCATCCAATAACTTGTCTGGTCTTTATCCCAACTTTTTACGTCTTGACACCGTTGTACATTTTTTGAAAACAATTGGCAATAATATAAGTTATTCTCATCATTATAGCGTGAGGTTAGATGGCAACATGGGCGCGGCGGTCATACGCCTATGAGCAATTACTATACATCTATTTATATCGTCACTAGCGTATCGGGCCTTGAAGTTGAAGGTCAATTGTATTACTTTACTAAGTAAATTAAATTACTCCCAGTATCAGTAAGCCTTCACGTTTATGGCTGTACCCTGAAAACTTTACATGTGATTTCATAAAAACTTCTGGTGTTTTATGTAACTTTATTAATTGAACATCATGATTGGGTTAAAATCCTTGATAGATATTATTTTAACTTTTTTATTTATATGTAACTTTAATGTTTAAGTTTTTAAATTTAACTATTACTATTATTGCCGATCCGGTAGACGTTGCACTGCGATATAATTAGGAAAATATGTGTTACTACAGTTCATGGTATACTTTTTGTTAATATTTTCGCAATCTACTATGCTCTATTATTGTTTTAGTTATGGTATTCCAAGGGAAATAAGGGACAATTGTGGTACGGTTAAGTGTGTGCTGGAACGCCGAGAAATAAAAGGTTGAAAGTCCGAACACTATGAATTATTGTTTCGTATCAAAATAAATATATTATGAACTACAAATCCGCCTTGACATCGCTTTGGAAAAATCCAACGGAATATAAGATAATCTATTTCTCTATATTTAGCTATGATAATATAAATTGAAAATGTGTCAATAATAATATACAGACTAACAAAAAATCCAAATAAATATAGTTATTATCTATACTGATAAAAAAGCCTACTCACATTTATATGTATATAAAAAAAAACTATATATATTTTAGCACCATTACAATTTCATTATTAATTGTAATGTAAATTTGATTTCAATCGGGTTATAAGGAAAGAGTGCGAGCTTTAGAAATTTGTGTATACGCAGAGGGTAATCTCTGGAGACACGGCACTTATTTGGAAAAGTTCTTTTACCATTTGAAAGATACATTATATAAATATACTGAACCCCAATGTAGTCGGTGTGAGTAGCCAGTAAAAAATACAGAAGCCGCAGGAATCATGTAATCGGAAACTATTGTCCATCCCCCTCTTCACCTTGAAGAACACAATCATTATGTTTTAATTGTTATTAGCAGCTACTAAATATTGTCTAGCATTTTATCCTAAATAGCGTTTTCCGTGCAGTTTCTTTAACTATAAACACCTAAATATTATTTAGTAATCTCTTAACAAGACTTCTACGCCTACCTTGACGTCTCATCCCGCAAGAAGTAATTCATTACCTGTGATACGTTATACCTTACACACTGACTAATAATATAGTATATTATGAGTTTTTTGGTTTTTTGGTTCTTCGTTTGGTTTGGTTTTTGGTTATGTACAACATATTAAACGCTTAACAAAATACTTGCGACAAACTTCATAATTTTTCAACACAGCATATTTCGATTTATTCTTTTAGCCTGTTTCATATCGTGAGCATTGAAAAGTTTTTGTTTCGCTTTAAGCTTTGTGCTGTTATGTGCGAGCGAAGTGCATTTTCATTTCATAAAACATATTTGAGCATTAAAACATAATGTTAATAGTAAAGTGGTTGAGATTTATGCTGTAATTATACAAGTTCTGGTTGTGAGAACTAATATTTTTATGAATATACTGAGGCACCAAGTTCCTCGCTCCATGTTTCTATTTGTATATTCTTTTTTGTTTATTAAGAGTCAAACGAGAGAGACGCGAGCCGAGCAAATACCGCATGATCTTATTTAACATTACAAGAAAGCAAATTAATTTTATTCTTGATTACTTTATTCCATGCACTTAGAACAGTACAGTAGTAGAATAACAAAACAATAATTATTAGTATTATTAACAAAACGTTATGAATTAAAACTATTTTCAACTTTACTCGTATGTAGCAAGATGAAAAACAGTTAAATTTTTATTAAACAATAAAGTACTTTAGTGACATCTACAATATATAAATTTTGGATCTGTTTTTTGATAAGGCTATTGCTATGAAATTGTCGTAAATGCGACTGAAAATGGGTGAAAAGGATTTTCTTATTAACAATATACATAATTTTATGCACACGATATATCATGATCGTATAATAAAATCAGGTTTTTGATTAAGACATTTTTTTTACATTAAATTGAACTTGTTTAGGTTTATGACACTATATAATGCCGGGATGCGATCAAATGGAAGAAATCGATTGAAGGGGACTTCTCACGCTATTGCTTCGCTGTGTCCTGTTCCCTGAGTCACAAAATCCTAGGAAAATAATTACCTGTGTTCATTATTGTAATAAGTATGTACGTTAAATATTAATTTTAGATTAGTTAGGTTATTTTAATTTAGGTATGCAATAATCATAAATACATAATTGTTTTTGTCTATAATTGGCTTATTTATTTAAGAAAATACAGACATTAATTTTATCATCAATCTAATCCAGTCTAGCTTTTGATCAAAAACCTGGTTTTACCATAAACCTACGATATATTTACAAACAAAATTACCATACCTATAACATTATACCTAATACAACGTGGTATAAAAGACGGTCGTAATGCGACATTCTCTACTAATCTACCTTTGCGCAAGCGAGATATCAGCGAAGGAGGCATTAATAAATATAAAGCAGATAAAAAAAGATAATGTATCGCAATAACCAATGACATTTTGCTACTGATACCTAAAATATATGATTTACATCAATAAATATGAGTAATATAAGCCAGTTGTTGAAGTTTTAGATTTCTGATATAATTTGTGCTAGAGGGAACCACCGGAACACAACGGCAAACTTGTTAATTGCAGCCGGCAAAGTTCTCGGTTGTAATTAGGTTATGTTATAGGCTGTCGATGTGGTTAAAGGTTAAACGATTTCTTGAGTAACATTAACTATATTGACTTTTATCGGATCTTGTTACAATCAAGAATAATAGTATATTAGTGATAAAGCTCTCGGTTGACACCTGTGCCAATTGTAAATGTTTGACGAATTAAGTTCCTTGGAGAGTGGTCGGTAGTTAGACGTGTGACTGCTTGTGAGAAAACTTGTGCGCTTCTGTGTTTTGGAAGGCACGTGTAGCCTGCAATGCGTTAGATCGAATGGAAAATAGAAAGGGTTTCGACACTCGGCTTGGCCACAAGCTCCTTCCTTAATCCGAGTTGGAACACCGTCGCAGTATACATTCCAAGCCTTCTCAGTTACGAAGAGAGAGTTATATAGCATACGGCTAAGTTAAATCCATTTATAAAAACCCACGACATGTTCTTAAATAAAAACTGTTTAATCCATAGTTCACTATATATTTTGAGTTTGGTCGATAGGCTTCACGAACCGTCAAAAACTTTATAAAGTACTAGCAGCTCGCCCGGACTTTGTTCCGGTTAAAAAGTTAACTGTTATAATAAAAACTTGATATATAGCCTATATCCATACTGAATGATGTACCTTTTAAATGGTAAAATAATTTTAATATAGATGTCGCGGTTGCGGATATTACATTCCGCATACACACAAAATCATAAATATTAATTTCTTTATAATATTAACTAGCGGCCCATCCACGCTTTATTCGGGTTCAACAATTAATTATAATATACATACGCTTAATAAATAGTTCATTTTAGAGGATAGCGAGTATTGTTTTAAGTAAGCAGCAAGCCTAAACTGATATTCCAGACAGCATGAGCTCCGCATAATTGAAGCATAACATGTAGTGTAACCTAATATAATAGGTAAGTTAACTGTAAAATTACTTTTATACAGTAAAAATTTAATTTACATATTTAGTTTATAAAACCTAGAATCATTGTGAACATTTCAAAAGAATGTGTTAAAATATATTACAAAGAGAGAATTAATCTAAAACAGTACCAAAACAAAATCGAGATGAATTTTCAATTACGCGTACATGACGGTCCCAAAGGAACAAACAGAGAAAAGTTCGTAATAGTAGCGGTGAATTCAGTTATTGGCAGTCGATATTTTTCAACCGAGAGTAATTCAGTACGAGAAGTTACTCAGTTAATCAATTTTTTATTTAACAATAAAACTAATTATAAGATTTTTTATCTGTGTTATATTACATGTATGTCAAACATACTTGGGATGCGTTACAAATTTAGGTGATCGATATACATCGTTATGCGTGTAGAGTAACTGAATCATGGTTCGTCTCAAAGTGAGTTATTGATTAAGGCACGTATGATCATTAGGTAATTAATATATATATTTTTAAGTACAGCCTTGGCCAAAAGTATTAGGCACCCTACAACTTGCTGCATATTTCGGGTATAAAAAAAATAAAACTAGTTT
>DWPT01008125.1:0-10392 GCA_018251895.1 Agathymus mariae mariae
AGCAGCGTCAGACTGTGGCAGGTGGCCATGCCGATCTTGAGCTCGTGAAGGTCGTTCATCAGCCGCGGCTTCCTCTGCTCGCGACCCAGTCGCGGGGGTATCGTCGCCGAGCTTACTGGCACCACACCCCACATGTCCAGACCGTCTTCTGTTAGGGTGCCTGTCTGTAGGGCGGTATAGAGAACACTGTGAAATTGATGTGAGAAAATAATATGATCCAAAAAAGGAAATATATAAAAAAAAGCTATTCTTTTTGCTTTAACGTTAACTTACATAATTATGTATGATCGTATCATACATGCACCAAGACATATAACGATCATACCTTGTCGAAGCATATGCAGTCCAGCGAGCCGCTGACGTTGACAGCGCGGGTGTTCAGGCAGGAGATGCGCGCGCGCTTCAGGCGAGCCACCGCGTACAGTCTGCCCACGATCATGGCCGCGGGGAGGGCGGGCGGGACCACTATCGTGATGATGTCCAGCGCCTTGATGATGATGTCTCCCACCGTCATCGCTCTGTACGCCTGCAAGACACGCACATCGTTACGACCCTGTAAACGGTGCGACTGGTACCAGGTCCGAACTAGCTCGAGACTAACTACGCCTCCTGTTTTAGACATCCTAACGATGATGTAAAGCTTAAAATAACAACTTAATGATCAATTATTATCATCTGCAGATCGACATTTTGGTACATGATAACGACAGTTAACTATGAAAAAAAAAAGTCCGAGACAAAGGTGACACGGCGGCTCACCTTCAACGCGACGGTGTACCCGAGCCCGAGGAGGGCGATGCAGGCCAGGATGACAATGAACTTGTACGAGTCGCGGTCGAACTTGAAGTCGGCCGGCACCGGGTACAGAATGCTGCGGACCAGCTGGCCCTTGCTCGTGTTGTAGCCAGTACGGAGGACTAGCGCCCTGGCAACAGGTTCACACTTGACGAGACAAGTCGCAAATTTACGACTAAAACGCCCGTCGCCGCCGGCGGAAGAACCCACGTGTCAAGTGAAGTCACCTAATAATCGAGCCGAGGTGAGCTGACCTCGCTAATGTTATCGGCGAGTCTGTAACTAAATCTTGGCGTCAATAATCGACAAAATCGAATACTCTCAAGTCACGCCAATATTCTTTACTAATATTAAAAAGAGAGAGCGCTAATTTTGTTTTTGTCTGCAACAATTTGTGTGAAGTAATTTTGGGAACCACGGCACCTACTTGAGAACTTCGCTTACATAGGCTATATGTCATGACCATCTAATGGATTTTTCAACATGAAATAAGTCGAAGCCGGACTCTAGTTTCAACAATCTGTTATAAAACATACTTTATGATCTATACTCGAACTTGGAAATCCATAACTGCAACATATATTTCATATTCCGATATGGCCAACAAGTTGCATCAAAATTCAGGCAAAGTCAGGTGGAATTTGTCACTATAAAAACATACGAGAACATCTCGCCACCTAAAACGCAAATAACCGTAAACGTAAAAGTATACTTAAATTGTATTAATTTACTCAAAAATACAAGCTTTTAAAATCAAACTGTTAATAATACCTAATCAAATGGTGTAAACCAATTTAACGCCGGAGTATAAAACCATTATTATTACTATCAATAGCTCACTTAACAGGCTCGTTGTTGTAATATCTCGTCTGAATCACTTTGGTGCCGCAAAACAGCACGCTCGAGTTGTGCTCCTTCAGGTCGAACTTCTTGTCCAGCCGTTGGAGTGCTGTCTTGGTCACTGGCACCGATTCACCTGGACACAACGACTCGAGCATTAAAATTCACTTCTGTATTATCTACATTCGGACAACATGATACCAGTAATGTTAAACGGACGTTTACGTCATAGACGAGCAAGTTGGGCCGCGTTCACATTGCGTTTCTTCCTTCTACGTCGACCTCACCACCATCTCCAACATTAATGAGTCAAATCCGATGTAATTCATATTGTGTCAAATGACCAAACAATTATTGGACCGAACAATATCAAGTGTAACAAACAACAGGTACAATTGTGTTCAACATTACAAACAAATAAACCAAAAATGGACCAGCGTCGATACAGTGGCGGGGCAGTTGGTAATTAACGTAACAAACTATTTTTTTTACTATTGTAAAATACTTCAACAGTATAATAATTGAAAACCTCCAAACAAATACTTGCTTCCGTATATCTCTGATTCATTATACCATTAAAAATGATGTTTAATAAAAATATGAAATCAAATTTAAACTCCAAGCAGCCACGCCTTTACATTAGTTAGCATGTTTTGATGCATTCAGCGTCAAATGCAGGCCTCCGTCCCTTTCATCGGCATCCTGAAGTGCAGAAGACAGGGCGCTATTCTATCTTATAAACACATTTATGTATATCTGTACAGAACGCACCTATTGAGTGTAAGAGACTGTGTCTTATCATTGACTAAAGGAGAAGATATGACTGACTGAGATGTATTGTTCGTACCAGTAAGCATGCTCTCGTTAAGTATAGCGGACCCGGTAAGCAGCACAGCGTCACACAGCATCGTGCAGCCGTGCGGTGGTATGATCAGTACGTCGCCGGGACACAGCGACCGGCTGTCCACCGACCGCCCACCCCACAGTTGGACCTTGTCGTGGGCCTCCACTGTCGCGCGAAGGCTTTCCTGGTTCTAGTCGAACAGACAGACAGAACATCTTGTTGGAGGTGACATTGTAGACACAGTTAGTTTTGCATAAAAGTTCTTACGATATGTTTTTGTTAAACATTAGTCATCAAACGTGCAAACAGGTCACCTGATGATAAGTGGTCCCTGCCACCCATGACCGTCCGCAACACCAAAGGCATTGCCGACGCGTTGACGACCACAAAGGAAGCAGAGAATGCGCATGTTAACTGGTCCTGTGACACTACAAACCAAAACTCGTAATAAAATTCCCGGTTGAATTTCGGAG
Organism: Agathymus mariae mariae; assembly: GCA_018251895.1. NCBI lineage: Eukaryota > Metazoa > Arthropoda > Insecta > Lepidoptera > Hesperiidae > Agathymus > Agathymus mariae. Next base: position 2,953 of record DWPT01008125.1, read on the forward strand.
GATGGTAGCGAGCCTGATAGATAAATAATTTAGATTATATTACATGGTAGCCTGGCGTCCTTCAATAAATTCATAGTTTAGTTTTTTCTACCATATTAAAGAGTGCTTCATAATCTAGAGCATACATACTTCTATGTATGCAACTGCCTCGACAATTATTGTAAGAACAATTTTATCATTAAATTTAATACATAATTCTTTGAGAAATGTACCGTGAGTGGAATCGACACTAGAATCTAGTAAAATAGAAAGCACCTATAGATATATGTAATATCCAGTGGTCCTGATGGTATACACATTAGGGCACACACACACAGACAGACTCACTACTGCACACAGGTACCGACACTGGCGCACGTCCGCTGTGAACTACGTCATCACGACACTCCCCGCTCGACAACTACCCTGTGTACATACTCGTGTAGGTACTCTGTACATAAGAACACGAACCTTCTTAGTCTGTATAACCGAGGTAGCAACACCAAACGTGGACATTAGGACTATGGCCCCGCAGTAGTAGTAGTAGGGCTCGGCCAACCACACAGCCACCGTGAACACCTGGAACACGTAGAACGGGTTGAACACTTCCAGCAGGATGAGCGCCATCACACTTTGCAGCGGCACCTTGATCTCGTTCAGACCGTAGATGTTCAACCTGGGAACAAACGATGCAGTCTTTGACCACAAGTCCCCGTTTTGCGATCCCAGAAAGAAGTCTTGGCGTTTGTACCGCCAAGCCACCGTCTTGCAAGGAAGGCAAAGTAAATAAATAATCGTTCACACAGTCACACCTCGCACAAGAATGTCGGTGGCATGGACGTACACAAATATCATATAACATACACAAAAAACCCCCACACACACATATACCCAAGAATACAAAACACACACATATACAAAAGTCACATATACGTCTGCTCTTACTACAGCCTCGTAAAGTAAGATGACTGTTAGTGCTCCCGGGAAAAGTTCACTCGGGCTTGGCACACGAGGACCACTTCCGGAGCTTCTCTAGGATGGCTGCTGAGCAAGTAGGAACACCGAAATATTACTTCTGCCTATTTTTCAAGGCTCCAAAGCAGCTAGTGGTTTGTTTTTTTTTTAATATTATTGTCACGACGCAATAAAAATAGCAAAATAGAGTAACGATGAGCGAGAGTTTTAGCCCAGTCCCGAAATTCGCTATTTTCCTGCTACTTCTTCTGGAAAATTCTGGAAACTTCAATCGATACTGAACTGGAATCGATCAAACCTGCAACATCCGTGATCACATGCTCAATAGGCGATCGACTGAATGTACAAGTGAGTGTGAAATAGTAACATATTATTGAAGACAATAATGTCCTAATGAGACTACACTAGTTTTCGTGCCGATCCCTGGAGTGCAGACAGGCAAATGATACGAGTTATACATTCCAGCTTCTGCATGTGTAAAGATTTTATTTAAACAGCTATTATATATACTGTAGAACTGTATACAACTCTTGATGGAAACTTAAGGATGAGCGGATCTTCGTCTAAGTCCAAGTCACTTAACGTGCTTAATCGCTTTTGACGGATCTTACTAAAAAAGGATAACCGCCAAACAATAATATTCTATGATAAATCATATTTCACAGTATAAGAACCAGATGAACGGAAACAAAAAAAAACGGTTTTTATTTTTACAAAACCATACCATAATAAAAATGGTTCTATAGTATATGTATTGTATGTTTTACGTTTTTATGGAATCAGTAAAATTTTGGTGTACAATAAATATTTTGTAGTGTATTGTATTTTAAAACCACTCACATTCTAAGACGACGCTCTGAACACGGCACTCTTGCCGCCAACGCGTGCAGCGTGGCGCATGTGGCTCCGCTCTCCACGCCTGCCAGTCGCTTCCACTGCGCATGGAGAGCATCCCACACGAGAAACTGCTTCTTGTGACAGAAGTACCTGTACTCTTGGACGTCTGCAACATCATAAGCGTAGAATTAATAAAACATTTGTAACGTTCCACTAGTGACCCACCGGAAAATTCCACGGGAACATATCTGTTTCCCGGGATTCAGAGTATCCTATATTTTACTCACAATATTAGTGTTAAGTTTATTAAATATCATCAAAATCTGTTCAGCAGTTTTAGTGATATATGTGTTCAAACAGACAGGCCTGTTTATACTGCTTAGGTTTAAGATTAAAGCCCCTTCATCACTAACAAAGTTTACCTGTATAAAAACTTCCAAATAATATTCCATGTACGGACTCAAGCCCGACACAGTTTTATTATTAATGTACATTATCAAAACCAGAATTAAAATCATTTATTCATCCCGGATATTTATCAAATTTATTAACATACATTTTTGCTTTTACTAATCTGAGGTACTTTATCATTTATGCACAACAAAGAGCAAAAAAAAAACTCCTCAGCACATATTTTTACACTACATTTTTCTTCTATCTGCCATATCAGGCCACCTGGTGGTCAGTAATCACCAACGCCCATGTACATGCGTCACAAAACCCAACAGCTATACGTCGCCGGCCCAGAAGGAACAGAATTTTCCTAGCTTGTTAACTAACCCTCCGACAAACGCGCCCAACAATATTTCAGGGCCAACAAAATTAGCTCGGATTATACATCTAAAAAACATTAATACCACCTTAAGATCACGTTTAACATAATTACATGACCTTCCGTTTGACGTTAAGGAAAACACTGCAAAGGTCGGTCAGTCCTACTTACACTGCATCACTTACAAGGTTATATAATGTAATCCGTACGGTAGAAGTTCCAACATCATAACATTTCATTAAAAACTATACTACCTGTTCAAATTTGAGTTAAGTGTGTCGATTTAATTACTTGTTTACTGATTATAGATCGATCCTTGACAACAATCCCATCTGACGGTGCGTGGTGATGTAGTAGCCTTAGATGGTGAAGAGCATTAACATAGAAAAGACCTATTCTCTGTTATCTTGACGTCATTCACATTATGAGATGGGAATACTCAACGTCCATAGACGAGTACTAGAGTACTTTCCCGAAGAGTAATTATAATACATACTTTCAATGTGAATTACGTATGAACCGTTTTAGACTTAACATCACTAAACATATGTTAATATCTATCTTATTAATTTGTTTCAACAATATTTGTATTATCGTATACACCAACGTGAGAATCGAAACACGAAACTTGCCAAGAGTACAAGCGATGGTACAGTCTGTGAGGTCATGCTGGCATTATGAGGCATGCTTATCAATTTTCTGCCGCCAATTAACTACAATCCATGACGACACAGAATAAGAACAATCTTACGGAATATTTTAATATAAGTAGTAATTTCCCCGATCATAGAATTCATAAGCAAAACCTAAATACGGCTTCCGAATAATGTAACTTGCTAACTCTACTCTGAAGTAAGCTGTTTCGATAAAATAATCATTTCTATGTGTATAAACATAATAAAATTTTTACTGAATGCTTTCTGTACATGAAGGATACGTGAGAAAAACTATTAATAGAGGCTTTTATTAACGCAATAGAACCCAAAACAATAGTTGTTAGAATTTTTATCTGTTGTTTATCTGTCCGTTCGTGCGTGCCTATCACACAAACGACTTAACTAATTTCGTTATGGTTTTCAGTAATGCATTGCAGTAACCATCACCTAATATTTATAATTAGTTTCATTTCCATTCCACCATAAATAAAAGAAATATAAATATTAAAATATGTATTTCTAATTCACACAATGGGGAATTCCCTAGTCTTAAAAAAATGCAGGTGCTTTTTCTAAGCCTATGGTTTTCTGAAGGCGGCATTGCTAGTCTATGATAAAAAGTTATACAACTCACTCAAGGTGCTGCCATCATCCAGGTAAAGAGGTGTGTATAGATCGTCCGCGCTCTCGACATGGCTTTTCTCACTACTGAATTCATCTTCAAATCCTTCGTTTAATAACCCGCTGTAAAAAGAAATACCTTAAAAAAAATTGTCCATTATTTATTTTACTTTAATTATAATCATACAAACTTCTCAATAATAATGTCGTTTTCCATTAGTTTGGAGACCAATAGAACATCACGGAATATGCTGTCTTTGTGTATGAACGGGGTTATAGAGGCTGGTGGGCTACTGGAGCGCAGGTGGAAGGTCGCACTCTGTACCACCATGTTGAATCCCGACTGTATTCGACTGTACTCGCTCGTAAAGTTCCTTTACCCTAACTCTAAAATTCTCTGGAATTTTTTCTTTCGCAAGGTTTCTTCTTGACCGGAAACGTATCGGTGATGCCTCTGATATTATATATATAGGTGTATATAGGTATAGATGCTATAGAGCCATTTTAAGAAGGAATTTAAGACATTTATTGTCAAATTGTATAAATAATAAGCATAAAATTCAAACCTTGCATCAGCTATATTCTTTTCTAGAACCTTGTGTATGTAATAAGTCTTGCATTTCTTTTGATATGTTTCCTATAAAGAAAAACATTATCTTTTTAATAAATCACATGTAACTATCAAAAAATACTACGAGTAGTACTTAGTAGTACTAGAATGGTCAGAATAGATCTTTGATTACAATTACAATAAAAATAACAAGAAACAAGAATAAAATAAACATTACCTCATTTTCAGGTATATAAATATTATATTCACATAAAGTCAAGTTTAATCACAATGAGTAAGCAAGCCTCGCAAGATACTTAGCAATAACATTTCGATAAAAAGAGGGTTGGGTTAAGGCGTACTGAAAAATTTTAGTGCTTTGAAAAACTGACTTCAAATAGGATTTGTCTCAAACAATGCAAGACTCGAAAAGAACCTCCAATTAGATTAAGATTGTCTTTTAACGTCAAGTGGATTGGATGATTTTTTTCTTTTTCAATAAAAAAATGCTTTATTATTTTATTAAAACATAATACTTACTATAACCAAAACCTGATCAGCGTTCTGAAAGCAGCATTGGACACTTGTACTGTACAGGAGCCAGGTGGGACACCAGTGGAACAGCAGGTATGGTATACCACAAGTGATAACTGACAAAAAGTGCACCAGAACTGTCCACCATCGACACTTTCTATAGCCATATACAATCTGAAATTGTATTCAACTATATTTACGAGTATACACACATATAATAACAAGGAATAATTATAATAATAATAACCGTAATAACAATACAACAAACATGTTTAATATCTCAATCAATCAGTCAAGTAAATCAATGGTTAAATTAATACCAGTTAATAATATTGAAAACTTCAGTATTATTATTATTAGTATTCTTAGTCCATTCCCACTCCCACCCAATATATTTGACCAGAGCAGTCAAAAACAGGCGTCTTTATTCTGTCACTCAGTGGTGTACAAATTATAATTACAATGAATATCAAAGTGCTCATAAACAGACAGGGACTGAGATATCGATGCTTGGGTCGGACATTAGGCTTTTACCAATATAGTTATCCTAAAATATGAAAAGAAACCCATATTCAACCTTAGTTGCGACGCCATAGAGAGAATTTATAAGAAAAATTATTATGGTAATTTTCAACAAATTATTGTAGCATAATACGAGTATATGAAATAAAACAAAAGATAAATTTAAATTACGAATTTTTAAAGTACTCCACAAATCGCATCGTTACTACAGTGTTACTAGGTGGACAAACACTTATTTGTATGACAATCTACCTTTATTTATACATGCTACTTGCCGTCTACAATCAATGTTTTGATAATGTGGTGCAACTACAGATGATATTTGTATTTTGATGCTGCAATGTCGTCTGAGAATGAATAAGTTGCACATGCGAATGGATATTAAAAGTATCAGTGCAGGTAGTAGTAATGTAAGTTAGCCGCAGATATTCTTCCCCCCTCCCCCACCGTGTGGGGTCCGGGCGTGGTAGAATGGCATTACTCCCACTCTTCCTGGGATGTCGTAAAAACCGACTAATATGACGAATCCAGAAATTAGGCAGCAGCATCTTTTCGTATTTTATGAACACTAACTGCGGTAGCCAACTCGCAATGACTAAGCGCGGTGACCAAGGCTACGGTAGTAGCAAGGGTAACGGCGGGGCAGGGGGTGCTAAGAATCACCCGAATGGGGCTCAGTCAACGACCTCTGTACCTAGCAACATACTATAGTGGGGCACAGAGGACCAATGATAACATATACAAGCTGGAAGAAGAGATAAGACAGGATTATCCGAGGTCCGAAGACAGGGCGAAAACACGGTCCTAGTCAAATACACGTCAATGTTGTGCTCAGAATATCTCAACAATATTCGCTGAAGGTTATACAGGTATATGCACCGACATCAGCACATCCTGAAGATGAGGTTGTCACAATGTATAAGGACATTAGGAGAACCATACATATTCAGTTTCGGATTCTCCTCGAGGGTACGCTCCTCGGACTCGTGATGAGGACTATGTGTGCAGTCTCCAAAGTCGCATGTCAGAGTAAAGACGGCTCAATATGCAGATCTTCAAGTGTAGGCAACGAATTTTCGTTCTCATAATATAAATTATGTCAACAAAATAACACAGTACTATCGCAGCAAGAGACATACTATGGACGGTATACCTCCTTACGCACTCCTTTTTCCAAGTAAGCGAAATACAAATACGCTACATTGACTCAGCATTACACCAAAGATAACAGGGACGTCAGCTTGTATGAGGCTCTGAAGCAGTTAAAGAATAATAAGACAGTGGTTGATGACAGAGTTATAAGAAAGCTGCTGAGAGCTGATGGAAAGACTATCCTTGTAGCTTTCTAGAAGTTATTCGATTCTACTATCAGTGGCTTGCATAACTATCCTACTAAAATGGCAATGGGCAAGACACAAAGATTGTAGGACAGATAACAGTTGGATATGAAACCTTTCGATGGCATTCATGCCTCAGTGAAACGAGCACAGGTAGCCCCATGATCAGTTGGATTTATGACTTGACAAAAACGGCAGGAAGCCGTTGGATTCAGAGAGCCCAGGTCTGGTAGGAGTGACGCCAGTTAGGGGAGGTATATGTCCATCAGTAGACCTTGAAAAGCTGATAGATAGTTATATTACTTTAAACAGCTCAGGAAATCTGAACCCTAGCACTTGGCAGACAGATGAGAGTTATTAAAACTGGTCTTGATAAAAAATTATGGCCATTTTTTGACACTATTGTAACTATTAATGTCTTTGATAGAATCACAATCGATGGGCTATTGTCATTAATTTTTATGGGTGCATAATGTAAGCCATTTAACCCTTACACAACCATAAGATATCCAAGATTAATTATGAGTGTATGACTGTTTTTTTTTAGTTGTTTTGCATGTAAAATAAGGAAATATTACAAGAAAAACTAAACAAGGCATACAGTTATTTTAATATTTTATGGGAAATATTTTTCCCTGTGGGCCATAAGAGTAATTA